>MDKH01052335.1:0-19617 GCA_005239495.1 Nicotiana undulata | reverse complement strand
TTTGACAACGATCGCTTACATTCTTTTAAGGTGTAAATTGAGCGTATCAAATTTTGGCGTTGTCCATGCAGTGAAGATTTGGAGGCACTACCTCTACGGCGTGTCTTGTGAGGTATCCACGGATTATCGAAGTCTACAACACTTGTTTAAGCAAAATGATCTAAACTTGATATAGTGGAGGTGGTTAGAGATGGTAAAAGACTATGATATCACCATTTTTTATCATCTCGATAATGCCAATGTGGTGGCTGATGCCTTGAGTAGAAAAGCTGAGAGTGTGGGTACCCTTGAATATATTCCAATTGGAGAGAGACCGCTAGCATTGGATGTTCATTCTTCGGCCAATCGGTTCGTGAGGCTAAATTTTTTGGAGCCTAGACGAGTTCTTGCTTGCGTGGTTTCCTGGTCTTCCTTGTATGAGCGCATCAAAGCGCCTCAGTATGATGAACCCCACTTGCTTGTCTATAAAGACACAGTGCATAACGGTGATGCCAAGGAGGTTTCTTTTGGAGATGATGGGGTGTTGAGGATGCAGAGCTGGATTTGGGCCCACTATGGAACGAGTTGCGTGAGTTGATTCTTGAGGAGGCCCGTAGTTTGCGGTATTTCATTCATCAGGGTGCCACTAAGATGTATCAGGATTTGAGGCAGCACTATTAGTGAAGACGAATGAAGAAAGATATAGTAGGACATGTGTCTCGGTGTTTGAATTTCCAACAGGTAAAGTACGAGCATCAGAGGTCGAGTGGTTGGCTTCAAAGACTTGAGATTCCATAGTGGAAGTGGGAACATATTACCATGGATATCGTTGTCGGAATCACATGGACTTTGAAGAAATATGACGCAATTTAGGTTATTGTATACCGGTTGACTAAGTTTGCACACTTCATTCCGGTTGTGAATACTTACTCTTCAGAGAAGTTAGCTCAGATCTATTGTAACGACCCGACCGGTCGTTTTAAGATCCAGCACATCGTTCAGCAGTTGAGAGTCATGAACAACTTCATTTCAGTTATATTGACTTGTGCATATGGTTGGAATTGAAATTCAGGAAGATCGGAGTTGAATTTAAAGGAAAATTCTCATTTCAGAAGTCTTAAGTTGAAGAAATCGAGTAAGGTTGGGATTTTGAGTAAACAACCTCGGAATCAGGATCCGAAGGTTCCAGCAAGTTCATATGATGATTTCGGACTTAGGCGTATGTCCGGAACGGGTTTTGGATAACCCGGGAGCAGTTTAGCATATATTGTGGAAAGTTAGTATTTTAAGGAAATTTCCTAAGTTTGGCTTAAAGAGCATTTCAGAGATATTGATGTCCGTTTGGGATTCCGAGTCTGGGAATAGCTTCGTATGGTGATTCTGGAGTTGGGAGCGCGATCGGAAGTGAATTCGGATACCCGGAAGTAAATTTAAGGTCATTTGGCTAAAGATAGAAATTTGAAGGTTTTTGAGAAAATCTGACCGGAAGCGGAAATTTTGATATCGGGGTCGGAATGCGATTCCGAAAATTGGAGCAGGTCCGTAATGTCGAATGTGACTTGTGTGCAAAATTTGGGGTCAATCGGACGTGATATGATAGGTTTCGGCATCGGATGTGAACGTTAGAAATTTCAGAGTTCATAAAGTTGAATTCTTGCGTGATTCGTGTTTTCGGTGTTGTTTGGTGTGATTTGAGTCCTCGACTAAGTCCGTGATATGTTTCCAGAGTTGTTGGTACGTTCGGACGAGGTCCCGAGGGGCTCGGGTGAGTTTCGGGGTTGTTTCGGACCATTTCTAGGCCATTTTTAACTGCTGGTTTTTGGCTACAGCAGTATTCAATGCGATCGCGAGGAATTGGTCGCGATCGCGGTGAGTAAAATGTGAGAAACGGGCAAGTGAATCGCGATCGCGTAGAGTAAATGTTCTGCTGCACTGACTCGACTTTGGAGGCTCATATCTCACAATATATAAGGAATTGGGAGATGGTATAAAAATGAAAGTTGTAGCCCTTTGTGTCTAGTTTCTATAAATATAAACCATTCAAGATTTAGATTTGTGTACAAAGCGTTATGGCTGTTACACTACAGGGTATTCGGGAAGATGAAGAAGAAAGTTGTGTTGCACATGGTCTGCCTTTGCAAGACTATATCTAGATATCTATAAGGAATTGGAAGATGACCGACACATGAAAGTTGTAGATCATTGCGTCTAGTTTTCAGAATATTTAACCATTTGTCATTTGGAGTTGTGTGCGAAAGGTTATGGCTATTCTACTGAAGGCTGTCCGGGCAGGCTGGGCAATTGTTCTCCGCGATCGCGAAGAGTAAATTTTGGGCTGGAAAAATTGTTCTCCACGATCGCGAAGCATTTTCCGCGATCGCGATGAGTAAATACCTGGGCAGAATGATATTTTAGCGGGTTTAGCTCATTTTTCTTCATTTCTTCATGACTATGGGCGGATTTTGAGAGCATTTCAAGGAAGATTTCAACCAAGCTTCAGAGGTAAGATCATTCTACTTATTTCTAAGTTAAATACAAGATTATATCATGGATAAGAACATGAAAATTAGGGAAAATTTGTGGAAAAATTAGTATTGAAGAAAACCTAGAAATTTGGATTTTAGCCACGAATTTAGCATGAATAATTGAGTAAAATGTATTATTGAATTAGTAAAGCTTCAGGTAGGGATTTTCTTCAAGAAATTTCGAGGTCCGGGCACGTGGGCCCGAGGGTATTTTTGTCATTTCATAGAGTCGGGCTAAGGAAGTTTGTAATTTGAATTGGTTATGATTTGTTGAGTATATTTTCATTGAATTATCGTTATTTGAATAGTTTGGGAGCGTGCGCATCCATTTTTAGTCGTCGTAGAGGCTTGGAAGCCGGTGATGAATCTTCAGAGCGAGGTGAGTCTCCTTTCTAACCTCGTAAGAGGGAAATTGTCCCTCTAGGTAACCTTGTTTGCTATGTGATCTTGTTTGGGGGCTACGTACGCACCGAGTGACGAGAGTCCGTACGTAGTGGCTATTACTGCTTCGTCCAGGTAGTTAGGACACAACATGTTCATTATTTTTCCCTGTTGTAGCATAAATGTGACTTGTATACTTATGTGATTGGTATTGTTGTCTTTGAACGTTGTGATACTTGGCTTGATTTAAGTGTGATAAGAGAATTACGGGATGGGATCAGGTCGTACGCCACAACAGAGTGATGAGAGAGTATATTATGGGATCGGGTCGTACGCCACGACAGAGTGATGATTGATTATATTATGGGATCGGGTCGTACGCCACAGCAAAGTGATGATTGATTATATTATGGGATCGGGTCGTACGCCACGATAGAGTGATGATTGATTATATTGTGGGATCGGATCGTACGCCACGACAGAGTGATGATTGATTAAATTGTGGGATCGGGCCATACGCCACGGCAGAGTGATGAGAGAGTATATTATGGGATCGGACCGTACGCCACGGCGAGATTGAGACTACATGGTGGGATCGGGCCGTACGCCCTGGCGAGATTGAGACTACATGGTGGGATCAAGCCGTACGCCACAGAGAGATTAAGACTACAGGGTGGGATCGGTCCGTACGCCACGACAGAGCGATGTGAGTGAGTACCATATAGAAGCGGGTCATACGCCACGGCAGATACGAAACTTGTTTGATTTGAGATTGTTACTTGATGCCGGATATTGATGTACTTGATTATTTGTTTACTTGCCTACAATTTTCCTTACATCCTGCTTACTTTATTATTGTTGGACCTTAGTGAGTATCGAGTCGACCTCTCGTCACTACTTCTTCGAGATTAGACGGGATACTCACTGGGTACATATATGTATATGTACTCATACTACACTTTCTGTGCATTTTGTTGCACAGGTACCTTTATAGTACAGTGATCGATTTGGGGACTTATACGGGCTGCAATCATCCAGAGGCGTTCCACAGCTGCCGGAGTCTCCTTTCGGTGTACCTACATTTTATATCTATTGCCTTTGTCCCAGTTATTTCTCAGACAAGAGTTGTATAATTGTATAAATTCTTAGAAACTGCTCATGTACTTGTTTCACCGGGTTCTGGGGATGTGTGAGTCTTGTTTTATTGAATTAAATAGATTTCTTGTCGCGTTTAATTTAAAAAAATTTATTTATTTGATTATGAAATGCAATAAAGGCAACAATTTCGAAATTTGTTAAGCAGGAAGGAATTTCAACTGATTAAGGCGTTGGCTTGCCTGACAGTGGTGTCCGGCGCCATCACAACCCATAGGTTTTGGGTCGTGATTTCTATATTTGTGAGATTGTTCATCTTCATGGTGTGTCATTGTCAATTATATCCGATTGAGGCACGTGGTTCACATCGCATTTTTGGAGAGCTATGAAACATGAGTTAGGCACACAAGTTGAGCTGAGCACAAATTTCACCCCAAATGGACGGGCAGTCTGAGCTCACCATTCAGATCTTGGAGAATATGTTGTGCCTGTGTTATGAATTTCGGAGGTTCATGGGATCAATTTCTACCGCTTGCACAGTTCTCCCACAATAACAACTAAAAATCAGGTATTCAAATTGCTCATTACGAGGCCTTAAATGAGAAGCGATGTCGTTCTCCAGTTGGTTGGTTTGAAGCCTTATATGAGAAGCTCATTATGAGGCCTTATTCAAAAATCAGGTATTCAAATTTCTACCGCTTGGTTGTTGGGTAGTGATTTTGTTCAGGAGCCTTAGATAAAGTCAAGTTGATTAAGGATCGGCTTCGTACGACATAATCAAGGCAAAAAAATTATGCCGATCGGAGAGCTCGTGATGTAGCATTTATGGTATGAGAGAGAGATTTTCTTAGAGTCTCACCCATTAAGGGTGTTATGAGATTTTGTAAGAAGGGAAGTGGAGCCCTACGTATATTGGTCCTTTGGAGATCCTTGAGAGAGTTGGTGAGGTGGCCTACAAACTTGCATTGCCACCCCGTTTATCGACAGTTCACCTGGTGTTCCATATTTCCATGCTCCGCAAGTATTATGTTGATTTGTAACATGTATTACATTTCAGTTCATTTCAATTGGAAAAAGATTTGACTTATGTTGAGGAGTCGGTGGCTATCTGGGGCAGGCAGGTCCGAAAGTTGAAGTCAAAAACATTATTTTAGTGAAGGTTAAATGGAGGGGCCATCCGGCCAAGGAGGCGACCTAGTAGACCGAGCACGACATGCGGAGTCGTTATCCTCACCTTTTCGGCGCTTTAGGTACGTCTTTACGCATGTTCGAGGATGAGCGTTTATTTTAAGATGGGGAGAATGTAAACCCAACCAGTCCTTTTGTGTATTTGAGCCCCGTTTTCCCTTTTGAAGCTTCACATATATGTATTTGTGATTTAAGACTTGGGGGTGGTTAGTTTCGTTGCGAGAAGGTTTTGGGTTGATTTGGACCCTTTGGTTATTAGTTTAGAAGCCTAAGTTGGAAATATTGACTGAAGTTTGACTTTTGAGAAAACGACCCTGGAATGGTGTTTTGATGACTCCGATAGGTTTTTATCATGATTTTTGACTTGGGTGTATGCCCGAAATTGAATTCGAGGTCCCTAGATTAATTTCACTTATTTTTCTTAAAGCTGGCAATTTAGGGTTTAGAAGTTTCTCTAAGTTTGATCATGGGTTCCCTAGATATAAGTCTGTTTTGCTATTTGAAACTTGTCTGCAAAATTTGGTCATTCGGAGTTGATTTGATAGGATTCGAATGCTTTGTTTCAATTCTAGAGGTTCTTGAGTTTCTTTTGCATTTCATGCGTTTTGATGTCCAATTCGTGGTTCTAGATGGAATTTAGGTGTTTTAATCACGCGGGCGAGTTTGTATGATGTTTTGGGACTTGTATGGATATTTAGTTTGAAGCCCTGTGGCCTTGAGTGAGTTTCGGATGTTTTTTGTATTGGTTTGGAGTTATTTCCAGGTTGCTGGTGTACTGGTGCCTCACGTGTCACAATTGCGAGCATCAGCATCGCAATTACGATTATAGTAGGGGGTTCTCAAGTATCGCATTCGCACCAGAACAAAAGGGCTGGGAAGACAAATTTTGATCTCATTTCTCTTATTTTAATAGCCTAGACTCGGTAGTAGGCGATTTGGAGAGAGGATTTTCACGTACAATCATTAGGTAAGTGATTTTGGTCAATTTCCAACCATATTACATTATTATGTATGAGATTTAGCATCAAAATTATGGGAATCAGATAGACATTTTGGAAGATTTTGTCTATGTTTTGGAAAATAAAATTTTGGGATTCGTGAGTCGAATTGGACTCGGATTGTAAAAAAAACACATATATGGACTCGTGGGGTTATGGCTAGTCAAGATCTACCCTCGAACTCGAGTTTTGATCGGGCTAGTTTGGGTTTGACTTTTAAGGAATTATGTAAAAACCATAGCTTTATTAATCATAATTGGTTTCTCTTACATTTTATAATAATATTAAGTCATTTTTAGTTAGATTTGAGTCGTGTGAAGGCGAATTTTAAGGGTAAGGCTATTTCTTAGTGTTGATTTGACCTAGTTGAGGTAAGTATCTTGCCTAACTTTTTGTGGGGGAATTACGCCTTAGGATTTGGGTTGATTGTACTAATTGAGTTATGTGGAAGACGTGTACATGAGGTGACGAGTGTGTACACGGGCTTATATATATGATATTTGACCGGTTTGGACTCTTAAGTTGCATTTAAAAACTTAGTTAAAGTTATAATTATTTTTCCTATCTTCCGTTGTAAAGTTTATCCCTACACGCCTTATTTGAAGTTGTTATTCGTGTGCTAGTTTTCATTGTCGAGGTTTCCTTATATGCCTTTATTTGTAGTCGTTGTTACATGATATTCATTTCATTGTTGAGTTACTCTCATGTATTTAGACATAGTTGCTATTTTATTCTATCTCTTTAATGGTTAAGCTTAAGTTATGTTCTTGAATTGGAGGTTGTTATTTGATAGGAATACATTCATTGTGAGTTATTGAAGTTGTAGTTGTGACAACTATTAATACGTTAAGGCTGAAGTTGTTGGTTACCAGGATACCTTTGCTTGTTGAGTTGTTTCTCATTCATTTTGTTGTTATTGAGATTCTTCTACACGTTGTGGTTGAGCCGTTGGATATGTGTTGTGGTAACACTGTTATTATTTTCCTCTAAGAACGTTGTGGCATATGGGCAAGTGTGGTGCGAGTTGATCATTATTTTGTGATATTGATACACATGCGGTGGTATAAGGGTGGGTATTGAAATGCATACAGTAAGATAAGGTGAGATTTATTCGTATGTTGCTAGTAAGGTAATTACTTGAAGCCACGTTGTTAGCCTTACATCATTGTACTACTTTGTTGTCATTTATCTCTTTGTCTTCCATTATTAGATTATATTAATATTTTGCTCAGATTTCTATGTATAGTAGGTGTCATGACCTGGCCTCGTCACTAATGAATCGAGGTTAGGCTTGATACTTACTGGGTACCATTGTGGTATACTTTTGCTATGCTTCTGCATATTTTTATGCAGATCTATGTACTTCTGCTCATGTAGGATGCCAGTGATTGACCAAATATTCCCAAGACTTCAAGGTATAACCGCTCCTGACTTATCCTTCCAGTCCTTGGGATAGTTGTATTGATTACTGAAGTCTTATTTATTGATGATTTCTCGTTATTGTTGTACCACATGTTGTTTGACTTACCTAGCAGGTTGGGTTAGGTGCCATCACGACTTGGTAGGATTTTGGATCGTGACAACAGGTGACACTATGAGATGATACTCGTGAATTTTCATACGTATATCTGTTGCTTTCTATTTATACTCGCATTACAATTCTTATAAATGCTATACTTTGTTTATATCATGCATAGTATTTTTAGAGCCTTGCTCCACGAGATATGATATATGGGCGAATCGATGCTCTTGATAGCCCTAGGCTCACCCTCATTGTTGTTCCTTCCTTGTGCAGATTCTTCTATTAGTACTGTAGTGGGATCACACTAATCTGATTGAAGGGGAGGTAGCTGTATGCAACCTAGATGAGCTAACCACATCTACTTGTGGTGGCAGATTTTGAATATCTTTAATTTATGTCTTAATTTTCATGTTGCGTCCTTAGACACATATATCCGAATTTATATTAGATACTTCAAGACTAAACTATGGAAGAAGAAGTTTTGATACATGAATATTTTGGGCACTTGAGTCATTATATTGTTGCTATTGGTGGTTGTAGATATTCTGTAAGGGAGGATTGTTGATTGGGTAACTACATGGATTATTGGAATGCTCCTGTGACAGAGGAAACTCTATCGAATTGTAACGACCCGACCATCGTTTGGAGCAATTGCGTCTAGTTCGGCAGTATGAGGTCATGAGCAGTTTCACATAGCGTATGTCGGCTTGGGTTTCCGAGTGATTCGGAATTGAATTTGAAGGAGGCTCACACTTGGGAAGCCTACTGAGTTCACATTTACGAACTCTGGATCGCATTTGTGATGAAAGCCTGGGCTGGGAAGAGTCGCTTTTGCGAAGAGACCAGTGTTCGCATTTGCGATATATTTATAGCTTTTGCGAAGGGATTAGAACTACTCAATCTTTGATTTTGTGAAGGATTATTCTCTTTTGCGAGGGTCCGCAGTGGCAAACCACATGTCTCAAATGCGAAATCTACAACTTGTTTATAGCTGAGTATTCCGAGACTTAGCTTCATTTTATCATATTTTGAACCCTAGACTCGGTGAGAGGCTATTTTGTGGAGAGATTTTCATACCAAACTATTGAGTAAGTGATTTTAATCAATTTTAAATTATATTTCATGATTATGTATTAGATTTAACATCAAATTCATGGGAATCTATGACAAAATTTGAGGATTTTTTCAAAATTTTGAAAAATGAAATTTGATATTTGAGAGTCGAATTGGACTCGGATTTTGAAAAAACACATATATGGACTCGTGGGATTATGGGTAGTCAATACCTACCCTTGGACGCGGGTTATGACCAGGCGGGCCCGGGGTTGGCTTTTGTTGACTTTTGGAAACTTGAATAAAAATCATAGCTTTATTAGCTGAAATTATTTTCTCTTGCATTGTTTAATGTTATTAAGTCATTTTTGGCTAGATTTGAACCGAGCGAAGGTGAATTTTTTAAGGAAAAGCTAAGTTGAGTATTGATCTGACCAAATGGAGGTAAGTATCTTGCCTAACTTTGTGTAGGGAAAACTACCCCTTAAGTTTTGGATTGATGGTACTACTTGAATTATGTGAAAGGTGTGTACACGAGGTGACGAGTGTGTACACGGGCTTATATGTGGTATTTGACCGGTTTAGACTATTAGTCTTCTTTCATGCATTTAACTAAAGTTATCGTATCTTTTGTTGTTAGGCTTCCCTTACGTGCTCTACTTGAAGTTGTTGGTACATAAACTATCTTTCAACTAGATGCTAGAACCCGTTGCACCCCCACATGAAGAAATGAATGATCTCTCAGTACATATGCATCCTTAGTCTGGACGACACATTGAGACAATGTTTGAGCATCCATGGCTCCCTCATAGCCCATTTGCAACATCATGAATAGTCGACACACAACTGATACCGAGTACGCAATATCATACACAAGTCGATGCAAAGGAATATTAAATATACGCTTCAAGCCGATTCAATGTCGCACGATAAAGAATGAAAGAAGTGGAATTTCCTAATAGTTTTGTAGACTCTCGAAGATAAGTACAGACGTCTCTGTATCGATCCACAAGACTCTATTAAACATCCTTATGACTCGTAGCACCTATGAACCTAGAGCTCTGATAACAACTTCTCACGACCCCAATTTCCCAACATAGAATGTCGTGAGTGCACTTAGTCTCTTAGACTATGTAAGCCTATAACTCGCTGATTATTAATGGAATTTAACCAACTTAGTTGCAATATATTAAATATGTGAAAGGCGTGTACACGAGATGACGAATGTGTACACGGCTTATATATGGTATTTGACCGGTTTACACTTTTAGGCTTCTTTCATGCATTAAACTAAAGTTATCATTTCTTATAATATCTTTTGTTGTTAGGCTTTCCCTTACGTGTTCTACTTTAAGTTGTTAGTACATATTCTATCTTTCATTTGTCAAGTTCACCCTTACTAGTTTTAATTGTAAACTGCGATTATTTGTTGAATACATGCCTTATGTGTCACATGCCTTTATTGTTAATTGATTATCTAAAATATTGTCTTGGTTTATGAATTGTCATTTCTTGCTATTTGATTATGTGCGTTATCGTGTAACTTCTTCATTTGTTGTGACTACTTTGTGTAGCTTCGTAGTTGCGTTAATTTTATGACATGTCGTAGTTGGTTGTACTTTTGTTTGCTTATTTCATATTGCTTTGGGAGTGGAATTTACGCCGCAATGATATCAAAATGATGGAACGATATGATATGGACAGATAAGGACGGATGATATGATGCAGGAGGGATCGGGTTCCACGCCGCAATAGATTTATATGTTCTGACTGTTGTGATAGTAAAGTTATTCCCGATTGTGATTCTCATGGTACATTTTATGTAGGCACGGTTATTGTTGTTTCTTAAATCATTTCATTTGTATTTTGATTGTATTGGGTTAACCATCAGTATTCTAGTAATGGAACGATACTGACTTCATGTGTGAGTCATACATTCCACGTGATTTGTTGTGTTGCTTTAACATGCCAATTTGTTCCTCCGTTATTTCTTGATAAATTGATTGTCAAGGTGAATTTAAGTGCACGGGGTCATTATCTCATATGCAACTGAGTTGTTAGCAATTTAACGATTTTGAATGAAAGAATTCTTAAGGTGTTTCACTGGTTTGTCTTTCAGAATAAAACTCGTATCTCATTCGGCGCTTTACTAACTTTAATGGTTTTCACATTATTACTTTAATTGCATTCTCAAATTCTGCTCATCACCTTATTGTTGTGTACTTTACTTAAAAATTATTATCATATTTTATTTTAACAAATTCTATATCTAACCCGTTAAATTTAACTGATGTTTTACTTTGTTTAAATATGATATTCTTACTTCATCTCATTAATTTCTATACTATGCTCAACTAATATTCTATTTGCAAACCTCTCCTTTATTTTGCTTTATTTAAATATTTAAATAAACTTAATATCTCATTTGACGCTTTACTCTATTCAAGTATGAATGTCTGTTTTATCGTTAAATTTATCCCTCGGTCATCTCTAATGGATATTTGACACGGGTGAAATGTACATGGTAGCACAAGAACTTTGTCGTGCGAAGGTGATTGGTATCATTGGCACGAGGTGCCATGCCTGTAATATTTAGAAGTGGCATCTCGTGATTTGTGATTATGAGGGGTGGTACCTCGGGTAATTCTTGTTGTATTTCGTGCACAAGGAACGATTTTATTAATTGAGTTATCATCGTTTTTCCTTACGAGTTCATTCGTGTTTCATCTGTATTCTAATTATGTTGTTACTTTATTACCTAGTTATTTTTCGTTGCTAACTGTGATTTTATTATTTTCACTGTTAGTTGCAAATTTATGATCTTTCCGTTGCTGGTCTTACATTGATGTTCCTTCTATTGTTAGCTTTATATCCTGTATAGGTTTACATGTCTAGTAGGTGTCTCGACCTGGCCTCGTCACTACTTTACTGAGGTTAGGCTTGATACTTATTAGGTACCGCTGTGGTGTACTCATTCTACGCTCCTGCCCATTTTTGTACAAATCGAGGTACTTCTGATCGAGTTGGTTTGAGACTTATGTATGTGCGGCTGGATACTTCAAGGTATACGTGCCCGACGTTCGCAGGCTCCGAAGTCACCTTCTGTTGTATTTTATTTCCATTGTTTATCATTTTTTTTCGGGACAGTGATGTACTTGATTTCCTAGTTACTCTTCAAAAAGCTTATGACTTTTACTACCGATTTTGGGATTGTATGACTGATGTTGGTCCAACTATGTTGTTACATTTATTATTTAATATATTTAAGTTAAGTTGGTAGAATTCCATTAATAATCAGCGAGTTTTAGGCTTACCTTGTGTTTGAGGCTAGGTGCCATCACGACATCCTAAGGTGAAAATTAGGGTCGTGAGTAGTTGTTATCAGAGCTCTAGGTTTATAGGTGCTACGAGTCATAATTATGTTTAATAGTGTCTTGCGAATCGATATGGAGACATTTGTACTTATCTTCGAGAGGCTACGACACTATTAGGAAATTCCATCCTTACATTCCTTATCGTGCGACATTGATTTGTCTTGAAACGTATATTTAATATTCCTTTGCATCGACTCGTGTATGATATTGCGCACTGATCGGTTCCAACCCAACATCACTATATAGTAGCAAGGAGTGGTCGATGCAGTTTTATCCGATGAGGTCAGGATCGACTTCCACAGGGAGTTAATTTGGTTTGGAGTTGGGTATCTGACTAATCTAGATGTGTGTGTTGTTTCTAATTGCATTTCTAAACATTGTTGTGATTTATTCTATTCTAATTTTGATACTATTGAATGCTAAGAGTAATCTATGTACAATATTTTTGTGAAAGTTTTCAAGGGTTAAAAGGCATTAGGGAAGTGACTTCCGCCTAGGTGAGTATCTAATGAGTATCGAGAATCTAGGACAAACTTGTTTTTATTGGGGTCGTGATATAACCATCACACATAAGTGCTCACTCTATACCTCTCGATAATTTGAGTGACTTTTCCCAATTTGGCTTTCTCAAGCCCAAATGGGTGTTCATGCAACACAAGTGAAATTAGCTCAAGTCGGGTATTACTATCTCTAGGTTTAACCCTTTAATTGGGGCTATCAATATCTTGAGTTCACCCCAATTCCTTGTTAGCCTAATTTTTCTAGACTTAGACCCTCTTTCTCAAGAAGAGCCTAATCATAAAGGCACGAATCAATGTTTGCAACCACTAGTTATACAATTAAAGCATGAATCAGGCTAAATACCACTAACTCATAAACAATTAAGCCCTAAAATTCAAGACCCATTAAATACCCACACTAGGGTTGGGTCACAACCCTAGCTATGGGGTCTAGCTACTCATAATAATAGCATAAATCAAAGATAAAGAAGAAATATAAGCCATAATATTAAATTGAAAGATGAAAATCTAAAGTTTCAAGAGAAATCTACTACAAAATTGCCAATCCGCATGGTCAAAACTGCCATGTTCACATGCTCGGTTAAACAAAACTTGACCTAAAATTGCTAAAAGGATCTATTTATACTAGGCTGAAAATTCCGGACAAAAATGCCCCTACGGAGGATTCGCGGACGCGTAATTCTGACCGCGTCCGCGCTTAGGCTTTCGCGGCCATGTAATAGTGAGCACGGTCTGAGTTTCTTCATATCTGGGCTTGGGTAGAGCTTGGTTTCGCGGACCGCGTATATTCAGCTGCTTCCGCGTAAGATCCATTCGCGGCTGCATAACTTTGATGCGGACAACGTTCTTAGTTAAGCCGAACTTATTGAGTCTCCGAACCTCGATAACCGCTCCCAGTGGAATTTCAACCGCGATCGCGCTAGTGATTTCGCTATCGCTCTTTTCCATCGCAGTCAGCGTTGATTTATAGGTTTAAAACAACATCTCTGCTTCTCTACTTCGCAGACCGCGTAAATGTGGCCGCATCAGCGTTGGTCCTTACGCGGCCGCGCTTTTCTCCCGCTCTTAGCGCTCTTATCCCAGTCTTGGATTTGTGCAAGTTTGACTCCTTCATGAGTTGATTATGGCCTCGTTGGCTCATTTTTAACAAACCCTTCAAACCAGCACATTAAGTTAGTTTTCGGGAATACTTTTATACATTTTTTTACCCAAAACCTAAGTAAAAGAGAGCAATTAATAGGCTAAAATCTCTACTCATCAACTCCCCCAAACTTAAGATTTTGCTTGTCCTCAAGCAAACAAGGTAATTCCCACCTCCACAAGAAAAAGAAAGGAAAATTTCAGTTGTCCTAAGGTGACTTCATCAAGCATCAATTGGGACTAACAATTACCCTCAACACAAATGCATTATCAACAACATCATGTTATTACCTTTTGAGTTCCATAGTTCTAATGTGACACAAGAGCATCAAGAGTTGACTCAATTCATCATGGAAGCTCACTCTCTCACGTAGGTCATTGTGGATCCCAGACTCCTTCTCTACTCTCCTTTAGCAAATCTCACTTTTTAGAATGTAACACTCAAATCAAGGATTGTAAATAAGTGCGCTCATCACTCTCAAGAGAATGCCACAAGTCTGTCTCTAAGTACCATAGACTTTCCGTCTATGTAAATTACCACTAATGTAAGCTCACTCAACCTGAAATCATATAGGGCTTTAGCGGGATGTAATGAAGGATTTTGGATCAAGGTAGGTCATAACGAACTATGATGGGTTCACCTTCTCTTAAGCACTCTATTTTCTCATTTCGGCTCATACGTTTTCGACTCTTTGAGTCATATTCTTCTTCCTTAGGGGGGACTAGAGAGAAACATTGTCACTCTTTCTTACTCATGATGATCATTTACTCTTTTTCTCATCATTTCATTCCTTTCAACATTGTTATCTTTGAATCCCTTCAACCTTTTTGTTTCTTTTTGACATATTTCTTTTTAGTTTTTCATCCTTTTCTTTGCCCTTTCCTTTTTATCAATTTTTTTTCTTTGAACCTATCTTCACTTGAAATTCCTCTTCTCTCCCCAAATTTATGATTTTGCCTATTGTTCAACATGAATGCTAAGGAAATATTGGTAGGTTATGGAAGCTTTCAAAGTTCAAATGGAACCAAGGAGAGCCTACAATCACTTCTAAAGTTGAGCTACACTTAGGATTTCGCCTAGACAAACATTCTGGGCATATTCTAGACTTATTGGCATGGGACTTGGACTTGCAGTTCAATACCTCACCTCTAAAGCTACTGGATTGTTAAAGAGAACAGATTCGTGGGCCTACAATAACCCTACCTAAGATTGAAGATCATAGATGGCTCGCAGAAACCACTTGATGATAGTTTTGGTCAACTCAAGAGTCCAAAGGTCACAACTAGAGCTACTCTTTGTCAATTAACTTGTCTCTAACCTTGAGGTCGAAGGTAACTTGAGCCACTTTTATTCATCACTGCTATATATCAAAACATAAAGAAAACTAGACCCAATCCCTTAAGAAGGTTGTCACGCCATCCATCATTGGGAAGAGCCACCCGGTTCACACAACATCCACCTTTGGAAAGAAATTCGAAATTAAGAAAACCAAAGGCTTATTGATCACACAAAAATGCAAAAAGAAGCTACAAACTCAAAAAGAAGCTACTAAAGGAAATAAGAAGCTATGATATTCAGGAAAGTTACAAAAGAAGTTATAAAGTAAACTACAAAAAGTAGAATGAATATGTACAATAAGAGACTGAAACGAATATATACAAAATGGGGACAAATATATACATGGAATGGTAAAGTTATATAAATACCAAAAGTAAAAAATAACGATGAGTGAAAATAAAGAAAAATAGTATCATAATTATTACATGTCAGTCATCAAATCAAAATAAGACCACCCCCCCCCCCCCCCCCCCCCCCCCCCTCCCCAAATAAAATTTAGCATTGTCCTCAATGCTAAAAGCAAAAATAAGATCAGGGAAGGGATAGAGAGTAAAGAAAACTCCTTATGTGGTCTCTGTCTGCATGGGTCCAGGCACACTAGTAAGGTCCTTAGGATGCATAGACTCATCCGCTCCCTTCGGGTCCTCCAAGTGCATCTCCAGGTCCTCAGACTACGGCACCACAAATCCCCTCTTGGGCTCTCTATCAGCCTCCAATTCTGATGACTGAGTTGTGTGTTCTTCCGGAGCAGCTGGAGCAGTCTCCCCCATAAGTAAGTCAAGTGGAATGTCTCTGGTCGACGTGAGCTTCTCTACCTCCTTGTTTAGCAGCACCACTGACTCCCTAAAGCTTGAGTCATCTTCATCTTATTCACCTGTTTTCCCAGCTCCTTGATCACCTTAACATGAGTATCCAATGTCTCCTAGATATTCTTTTGGTTGTCCAAGAGCTTCTTCTGGTTGGCCAGAAGCTCCTTCAGTGAATCCTCTATTGATGGAGGCATCTGAAGTTGTGCTGGAGCTACATGTGTTGCGACTGCACTGTATAAGGAAAATAGCTTTGATGTAGCTACCTGCATCCAGTGATTGATGCTGGATAAAGCCTAATTAACCCGTAGTGCAGTCTGAGGGTAAGTTGAGGAGGAAGGCACAGATAATGGGGCAGAGGCATATGGCCCTGAGGAATGAGGTGGCATAGCAGCGGACGAACCTTCAACCGTGGAAGGCTCGGACCTAGTGGCCACTACCCTTGGCTCTTCATACTAGCCAGTGGAGGTAGTGGCTTTGCATTTGGACTTGGGGTTGTCTACTCCCTGAAGGTTGTACCACGAGAAGGGCCTTTTCGGATTCACCTTTTTGTAAAAGTCCCTCCCTTCTACCTCTTGGTCCTCTAAATACATGGTGAGGAAGTTCGGGTAGGGGTATGACCTTTCTTCCTTCCCAATTGCTTTTGTGATGTTTTTGGCCATGAGGTTTCCCACATTTATCGGGTACCCCTCCATGATAAAAGCTACGAGGATTTCCCGGGAGACTGGTATATCACTGTCATACTGGCACGGATTAAATCGGCTGCAGACGAAGGTGCACTACCCTTTGGCTTCAAAGAGAAGGGTGTTTCTGGCAATTTGGACTCCAGGTGTAAGCCAAGATGGTGTTGTTCCTGGGATGGCTATCACCTATGCAAGCCATGAACGAGCTTCCTCATCTAATGCCACCTTCTCCAAGTATAGGGATTCGTCCACATCATCGAACCCGGTATATGTGTTTAATGTCTTGCAATCAAACCGGATCTTCTGGTTCCGTACCTTAGTCACAAAGGTGCCCTTTTTGATGTGGGCAAAATTGGCGTAGAATTCTTTGACTAGGTACTCATTTGCCTCCAGCAGCTTGCTAGTGAGGAATTTCCACCCCACTCTTTCATCAAATTATTTTTTTACATTAGGATTGTGGGGGAGAAGATCTTTTTCTATGAATTGTCGCTCGAGGGTGAGCTATCTTTGTGGACACCATTCCCAGAATTTATGGTAGGCTTTTTCACTGACGAATCTATCTTGCCACACTGCCGGCTTTCTTGATCTAATCACCCCCCCTCCCCCAGGTATCACCTCCTCTCCCATCATCCGGGACATCTTTTTCATCTAGTTTGATAGGAGAAGTTGTTATTGAGGCCGGAGTTGCAGCAGGCGGAGAAGATGGTGTTGAAGTCTTACTAGCCCTTTCTGGGCCATCAGACGACATAGACAAGGAGGTAGATTCATTAACGAGGCGGTAGGGTTGTGATTGGGCCTCTTGTTGAAGTTGTGCAACTTCCCCTTTAGAAATCTCTCGGGATAGGAGATATTCACTAGTCTTAGATGAGTCGGGAGTGATTCTTCTGAAGGTTTTCTTCTTGTCAATGACCCTTTGAGTTGCTAAGGGTGCAGTCTGTTTCCCTCTGCCCCGGCTTTCGGAGGATTCTCCCCTCATTTGTTGTTTTTCTGGACACCACGAGATCGCACCATTATCTGCATACACAATTAGTGAAAGATCATTAGTATTGTGGTGCAATGTATCATTAACAAAATGCAGTTGAAATATAACAGTGCTTCCCAAAATAGTGCATCGCGGACCGCGAAACAATATGCCCGGCCGCGGAATGGCCATCGCGGTCCGCGTAAAAAGGAGTCACAACCGCGAATACGTTGGAATCAGACTACCAACTCTCTGAAGATGGACTTCCGTGCACCGCGAAACAAAGGGCGCAGATGCAAAAGATCAAAAGCAAACCGCGTAAAAGTGAATGCAGCCGCAGAACTATTTGTAAAATTCTCGGGATCTCATGAGTGCGGACAGTGAATTTTTGGACGCGGACAGCGGAAAAACTACCGCGACAATGAACTTATAACCAAGCTCAGTTTTTACATAAGCATGAATGCGGACCGCGTAAAAAGGATCCCGGACCGCAGAGTTCAACCACAACGGGCACTGATGAGCAATTTAAACCTAGGGTTTTTACTAAGTGAAAAAATTGGTTCAATTAGCATGCGTAGTAAATAACCATATCCCCCATTAGGAATAAACAGTACCCACATGAATTTTTAGCATCAATTTGAGAAAATGGCAAGTAATTAACCCTACTTAGAGAGAAAAAGTAAAATAAAGAGGAAAGAAAAGAAACAATTAAATCAAATCATGGTTGTGAACATACCAGTTGTGGAATTTAGGTGGGAAATGAGCTCTTGATTATGATATGAGAATGAGAGTTAGAGTAGAGGAAGATGAACAGTGTTGTGTGCTGTGGAAATTTTGAGCTTCGAAAAGGGTAAAAGGATATAGGACCTTCTATTTATACTTAAATTATGGGGACCCACCGCCTTACTTGAGCGCAGCGCGTGCAATTTCACCGCGGTCCGCACTTTTACCTCTTTGAATGGTTGCTTCAATTGCCAAGGCGCTCGTAGCAGAAAAATGGGCACGACTGCGGAAGTTTATGCGGTCTGCCTAATTTTGAACGCGGACGGGAACTCAACTTCAGAGAGATGCTATTTTGAGATTTTCAAGTCTGCTACGCTGAGAATTTGTGCCCCTGCGAAATGCTGTTGCGGACCGCGAAATTTTGAGTGCGGTCCGCGAAATTCCCACACTTAGCCAGGTTTTTTTCAGTCAAAGTCCTGCACTGTACAACCAATTCCTACACAAACTTCACAACCAGTTAGTCCAAAACAAAGCCTAAACTAAGAAGAAAATCAAAAAAGAAAGAAAAACACATGGATTGCCTCCCAAGAAGCGCCTGATTTAACGTCGTTGCACGACGCATGAACCATCATCATTTCAGATTGATCAAGGCCACCACATGGCTGCCATTAATCTTGCCTAGGTAATGCTTCACTCGGTGCCCATTAACTCTAAAGATTTCACCTCTATTTTTTCAAATCAAGAGCACCAAGCAGAGTCACGTGCACCACCTTAAAAGGGCCACTTCATTGTGACTTGAGGTTTCCCGGAAACAGTCATAACCGAGAGTTGAATAGAAGAACCAAGTCACCTTCTTTGAACTCTTTGTTCCGGGCATATTTGTCATATAATTACTTCATCTTGCCCTTATACAAGGACGAGCTGGAATAGGCATAAAACCGGAACTCATCTAGTTCATTGAGTTGCTCCCCTAGAGATTGGCAGCCACATCCCATTCAAGATTTAACCTCTTCAGCACCCACATGGTCTTATTCTCTAGTTCAACCGGCAGGTGGCATGCTTTCCCAAATACCAACCGGCACGGAGACATACTTAATGGAGTCTTGTACGTTGTCACGACCCAAAAATCCCACCTTCGGGCCATGACTGCGTCTAACGTTGAACCCGCTAGACAAGCCAACGTTTTAACTAAATAAAACTCATTAACACAAAATACGAACAAGATAACTAAGGCTTCAATGACCCCCATATGAAACTTAACAAAACAACCAAAATATAACATAGCACTTTTCAAAATAAAACCCATAAACAAATCCCAGAACTGGTGTC
>ML264120.1:55856-70184 GCA_005239495.1 Nicotiana undulata | reverse complement strand
GGGGAGGGGGAGGGGTCCTAAGTGTTTTAGCCTAAAGGATCACCTCGTGCAACATAAATAATACTTCGCAACTCCCTTAAGATAGGGGTTGTTCATATTATTCAACGGGCACAGACTATCATCTCCTGCTATCCAATTATTATGTTAAAGTTATTTTACTTAAAAGCGCTCTAATTCAATTCTAAATTGTACCCTACACGTGCACTACCCGTCCCATGCCTATGGTCCAGGAGGCTTTGGACCTCTATTTGGGTGGTTCTAGACTTGCTTAGGTTGCTCAAAAAATGATAATATAGGCGACATTCAAAACAAATAAGACTTCATGTAAAGACAGTTAAAGGCCAAAGTTAGCCTCCACACATAAACAACGAATGCACTCGAGCAGATTAGGTGGCATACAGTTTCAGAGTTGAGGCACATTAGAGACATTATGTCCTATAAGCATGGATTCTATAATTCTGATTTCCAGTATTGTACAAGCAGTACTGCGACTTTAGACTAAGGAATTTGCAGATTATAGGTGTTGCGAACCCTATAGGCATAATCTCTAACTATTTGTGCAATGAGGCAGTACAACTATTTAGAAAACTCAGGATTAACAGCATTGATTTTATAGACAAGCTTTCTAGGTGAGTGAGAGTATTCTATAGGCAGGATTTTAACAGTCGGCATTCTAACTTGATTTTATAATACTTTATCCCCTATAGGCATGTCATCTAGGTAGGGAAATATAATGAAAGCAACAAAATAATTAGTTAGTTAAAATCCTATAGTCATGGTATCTAGATGAGCATTAGCAAAGGCATGTATTATTATATCCTATAGGCATGCTGTCTAACAAGTAATTACATATGTCGATTTTTGTAGACATGATTTCCAATAGCACACAGTAGTATACATGGAAGCAGGTACTACATTTGCTTAAACTAACATACTTCTAATAGTATACATGTATTAGACAAGTTGAGTGGAGTGTGTTATTTTCTATAGGCATGATATTTGTCGGTGTACAGAAACATGCTAAGCAAAAATAACAAGTAGAACACATAGGTATTATAGGCATGGTTTCTACTAATTTGTGTGAGAACTAGAATACCCTACCCCTTCTACTAATTTTCCGTCTGTTCAGTTTACGAAAATTATTACGGACCCTAAAATTAGTGAATACAAGAGCGAAATTTACATATTAAAACATTACAGGCCCAGTACATAGCATGCCCAAAAGACTATAACTCAGTAAATCCCGAGCCTTCAGCAGGTTCTTTCCTCATACGTGCAGCAAACCCTGATCCAAATATACCCCAAACCTCAGAGTACATCAATTGCTCAACTCAAACTCGCACAAGAATCCACACTAGGTCCAAAGGGAAGACCTTCTTGCCCCAGCAATAGCAGATGAACAACTTAACCACACAAATTAACAAACCACGCGTGACAACCAAGTAAACAACTCTGAAACCTACGAACGATGGTTCTAGGACATACATATAGAATCAAAAACATATTGACAAGACTCACATAAGGCATATTAGAGCTTGTATTTTAGAAACAAAGGATTTTTGAACATGAAAACAAGGAGACTCAGTAGAGCTCTTTAACAAGGTAAGTTTGACATAGAAAACTAATAGCATAGGTTCATGATCAAGTAATTATTCAACAGAGAAATGAGGGTAGCATGTTGAACTCATTAAGAAGATTGAGGAAACCCGGTTTACAGGACAAACACACACATACTAATTCCATCAATTAAGATATTAACCAATATAGGTCAGAGATAAATTTTAAACAAGTGAGTCTTATTCGAAATAGTTATTGTCAAAGAGATATCTAGTTCCATATGAAAGTGATCACATGAAACATGGAAGCACTAATAGTAATGGCCTACTATAAGCCTTAGCAATGTCCTAACTCTTGAGATCATGCAGCACTTAAAAGGGAATGAGACAAGCAAGCATAACTATTTGCACCCAATTTCCTAGATAGCATGAATAACTAACATAGCAATTTTCCTAGAATTCATCCTAAACCAAACATGCAGCAGAGCTTGAATGGAAACATGCTCCAGTTAATCAACATAGCCTCAGAGGTCTATCTTATTGGACAAAAGGACTTCATAAAGTGTAGAATGCCAACATAGAAGTGCAGGATATAGCAGAGAGGATACAAATTAATCTAAAAACAAACTAAGAAATAATGGAATCCATTCTAATAACGAAAGCATCTCATGTGTTCTGAAACCTAATGAATTCAACTAACAAAGAGCATGAAATCGCAGGGGGATTATAGATAAATATCACGACAGTACAATATCAGGGACTCAAAATAACGAGGAAACTGAATCATGCTTACATAAGTTAAACATTAGTAACACGTAGAATGCATATAGATAAACAGAAGAAAAATGGTTAACATTGCAAGAGTTAAGGACACTAACTAGTAGCCAAATTAAACAAGAAAAATAATAAGAAGTTTAGAATACCGGTAGCATGAACCCTGGATCCCTGATGCTTCAGATTTCACAAGAGCCTCGAAAGGGCTCTGATTAGTGCTTGCACCGGAGGAGGTTGATAATATATTGGCCTTGGCTTTCAGCCGGCCAAAGACCCAAGTATTTCAGAGGAAGTGAACTGTAATGACCCGGCCAGTCGTACTGAGAGTTAGAGCCCTGATCCCCTATTAACTACTTTCCCCACATATAATTCTAATATTTAGCTTTGCCGGAAGGGTTCGTTTTAGTTTTTGGAGTGAATTGAGACTCTTAGTCTCTTAATTGGAAGATTAAGTTGAAAAATTTGACTGAATGTCGACTTGTGTGTAAATGAACTCAGATTTGAATTTTGATGGTTCCTTTAGTTGTGTTAGATTATTTTAGACTTAGGAGCATGTTCGTAATGGGATTTAGAGGTCCGTATTAGATTTAGGCTTGAATTGGCGAAAGATGGAATTTTGGCGATTTTGGTCGGCAGTGAAAATTTTTTATATCGAACTCGGAATGGAATTTCTGAAAGTTATATTAGGTTTGTAGTGTCATTTGTGATGTTTGTGTAAAATTTGATTTCAATCGGATGAGATTTGATAAGTTTCGACGTCGTTTGTAGAAATTTGGAAATTTCGAAGTTCATTAGGATTGAGTCTGCATATAATTCGTGTTTTTGATGTTGTTTGATGTGGTTTGAAGACTCTACTAAGTTTTTATGGTTTTTTAAGATTGTTTGGCATGTTTGGTTGAGGTCTCGGGGGCCTCGGGTGAGTTTCGGGAGCTTAACGGATGAAAAATGGACTTAGGATGATTGTTGAGTTATTGGTCTGGTTTCTTTTGCACCAGCACTGGGAGGTCCACAGGTGAGGTCCCGCAGAAGCGAGGCTGAGGTCACAGGTGTGTTTTTGGGTGTAAGTGCCAGAGGTCGCAGATGCGACGAGGGAGCCGCATGAGCGGAGCCGCATCTGCGGAAGGGTAGTCGCAGATGCGGAGGTGAGAGGGATCCAAGGCTCCACAGAAGCAGACGATTAGCCGCAGATGCGGACGAAGGAGCATAGGTGCGTACTATGGAGTTTAATGAAAACTCGTTGATGTGGAGTCTCAGCCGTAGAAGCGGTACCGCAGATGCGGTCCTAGGATCGAAGAAGCGGCAATCGCTGGGCAGAAAAGGGGATTTTTGAGGGTTTAAAGTTCATATCACAAAATTCAATTTGGAGCTTGGTGGAATTCAAAATTTTGAGATATTTTCAGGGAGAACTATTGGGTAACGATTCCTAACTCGATTTTGATCATATTTCATTAATCTATTGTTGTATTCTTCATCTAATTAAGGAATTTGAGTGAGGAAGTTGAGAAAATAGGGGAAAAGTTCCCCAACCAAGAATCTGAGTATTGAGTGGGATATAGGCGTTGGCTTAGGATGACTTTTGTAAGATTGAACTCGTGAGTGAATGGGTGTTCGTATTTGGTGACTTTTACCCGATTTCGAGACGTGGGCCCGGGGAGACGTTTTGAGCGATTTTCTAATTTCTTGCTTTAACTTTGATTCTGTTCGTTAGATTAGTTTCTTGTAGTTATATTTATGTTATGTAATTGGATTTGGCTAGATTTGGGCCATTCAGAGTCGGATATTTGTGGAAAGGGCGTAATTTCAAATTGATTTGAGCAAGGTTCGAGGTAAGTGGCTTGCCTATCCTTGTGTGGGGGAACACCCCTTAGGATTAGTACTATTGTTGTTATATGAGCGCCATGTACGTGAGGTGACGAGTACGTATATGGTCTATTTGTTGAAAACCCCTATTTTCATTAAAGCACAACTTGTCTTTCCTCTTAATCGAACTTATTAGCTTGTGTAGCATTATGATAGACTAAGAAAGCATGCCTACTTGCCTTAACTATCTACTTGAACTACGTGCAGCATGAATTGGTGGTGTTTGAATGTTTTCCTTAGCTTGTATTTAGGATAGGTTGTAAGATTTCATGGCATGGTTATAGAATCTTGTTGTTTGGCTGCATATTTACTTTGGGACTACAGAACGGTATTCTGGGAAATCCCCTTGTACTGCATATTTACTTTGGGACTACGGAACGGTATTCCAGGAGATCCCCTTGTACTGCATATTACTTTGGGACTGTGGAACGGTATTCCGAGAGATCCCCCCTATCTTGCATATTTACTTTGGGGTTACGGAACGATACTCCGGGAGACCCCCCAGCACATTTACGTTTGGGACTACGAGACTGTATCTCGGGAGATCCCCATGTTGAACTATTGTGTTCTGAGCTGTGTTTTTCTATGATTAGCTCATCATTACATTTCAGTCTTTATTACTCTGATATATATATATATATATATATATATATGTTCCAGTAGGGCCCTGACCTAACCTCGTCACTACTCGACCTAGGTTAGGCTTGGCACTTACTAGGTACCATTGTGGTGTACTCACGCCCTTCCTGCACATGTTTTTCGTGTGCAGATCCAAGTACCTCACGTCCGCCTTATTATTAGTATAACCACAGCAGTATATCGGAGACTTCAAGGTATATCTGCACGCGCCCTCAGATCCTCGGAGTCCCCTCTATCCTTTATATTGTTTTCCCCATTATCTCTTTTAACTATGTATAGGAGACAGTTAGGCAATTTTTCTTAGAGTTTGTGACTCGTTATTCCGGGTTTTGGGAAATATTGTGTATATTCGAGTTTTGGTTTTACTAGTACATACCGAGCGGCAATCTACCATTATATAGTATCTATTGAAGTTTAGATTTTTAATTATTGCTTTATTTCTGTTATTTCGATGTTATTAGGCTTAGGTGCCGTCACGATGTCTTACGAAGGGAAAAATTGGGTCGTGACAAGTTGGTATCATAGCTCTAGGATCATAGGTATCGTGAGTCACAAGCCGGTTTGTTATAGTCTCACGGACCGGTACAGAGACGTCCGTACATTTCTTCGGGAGGCTAAGGAACCGATAAGAACAATCATACTTCTTTGATTTCCTTGTCGTGCGAGTTATTGGAATCAAATTCTAAAATTCTCTACTCTACTCTTTCTCACAGATGGTGAGCACCCATACCGGGAGATTCGATGATTAGGCACCCGAGCCCCCTGCCAGAGCCGCCAAAGGCCGGGATCAGGGTAGAGGACGACCACACAGTGCAGCCAGAGCACCTGCGCGAGCTATGACAGAGAAGCCCCCAACAGCTCCAGCTGGAGGGCCGACACCGGAGGTTCCTATTGCTTCTCCAGCCCTCCAGGAGACTTTATCTCAGTTCATTAGCATGTTCAGCACTTTTAGTTCAGGCTGGACTGATTTCGATAGCTCCTGCCACATCTCAGGTCGGGGAGGGGCACAGACTCCCGCAGCCCGTACTCCTGAGAAGAGGGTCCAGGTTGATTAGGCCCCAGAGTTTATTCCTATGCCCCTAGTGGCTCCGGTTCAGCATGAGACCATGGTAGCTGCTTCTGAGGCAGAGCAGCTTAGACTTGAGAGGTACAAGAAGTACCACCCACCCACCTTCAGCGGATTTGCTTCAGAGGATGCTCGGGGTTTTCTTAAGGAGTGTCACCATATCCTCCGCAATATAAGCATAACATAGACGAGTGGGGTTTCTTTTACCGCTTTCTAGTTGAGAGGAGAAGCCTATCAGTGGTGGCGTGCCTATGAGCTTAGTAGTCCGGACGACGCAGCCTTACTCACTTGGACTCAGTTCTAAGATATGTTTTTGCATGAGTATGTTCCTCAAATAATTAAGGATGCTTGGGGAATAAAGTTTGAGTAGTTGTGCCAAGGGTCTATGACTGTGTCGGAGTATGCAGTCTGTTTCAGTGAGTTGGCCCAGCATGCACCGGCTTTCGTTGCTACAGTTAGGGAGAAGGTTCGTCGCTTCACTAAGGGACTCCACCAGTATTTGGACTAGTATGTCTAGAGAGTTGGAGATGGACATCTCTTATTAGCAGGTTGTTAGTATTGCCAGGAGAGTGGAGGGCATGCTTGTCGGGGACAGGGAGGATAGAGAGGCCAAGAGATATCGAAAGTCTGATCATTATTCAGGAGCTCGTGCTCTAGCAGCTAGCTATGGTAGGGGTTTTGTAGTCGCCCCATTCATTCATCTCTTCCAGCAGCTAGTGGTGTTCCAGCTCCTCCTAGGCCTAAATAGACTTATTATGCACCGCTCATATCTAGTATGCCTCCTGCTCGAGGTGCTATCAGCATCCAGTCCAGCAGACCTGGCCCCATCCAGTCACAGTCACCGCATCCTTCGAGGGGTTGTTTTGAGTGTGGTGATACCCGTCATATAGTGATGGATTTCTCCATACTTAGTAGGGGTGCACCTCCATAGATTTCTCATCCACCACGTGCTCCACCAGGTCCTCCGCCCATGCTTCCATCCCCAGCTACCGCCCAACCTACTCAGGCAGCTCGAGATAGAGGCCAGGGAGGTCGAGGTCGCCCTAGAGGGGGATGCCATGCCAAGTATTATGCCCTTCTAACTCGTTCAGAGGTAGTTGCTTCCAATTCTATCATCACATGTATTGTTCCAAACTGTCATAGGGATGCATCAGTATTATTTGACCCAGGCTCTATGTATTCATATGTGTCCTCTTTTTTTCTCCACATTTGGGGGTATCTCGGGATTCTTTGAGTTACCCTATTTATGTATCTACTCCTGTGGGAGATTCTCTTATTGTGGACTGCGTATATCAGTCTGAGTTACCCTATTTATGTATCTACTCCTGTGGGAGATTCTCTTATTGTGGATTGCGTATATCAGTCGTGTATGATCGCTCTTAGTGGTTTTGAGACCAGAGCTAATTTATTATTGCTCAGTATGGTAGATTTTGATGTTATCTTGGGCATGGGCTGGTTGTCGCCCCATTATGCTATTCTTGATTGTCACGCTAAGACCGTGACACTAGCTATGCTAGGCTTACCGCGATTAGAGTGGAGAGGTACCTTAGAGTACACTCCCTGCAGGTTATCTCATATCTTAAGGCTCAACGAATGGTTGAGAAGGGGTGGTGCGTATTTGGCCTATATGAGAGATGTCAGTATTGATACCCCTACAGTTGAGTCTGTTCCAGTAGTGAAGGACTTCCCTGATGTTTTTCTAGCTGATCTTCTGGGCATGCCGCCTGACAGAGATATTGATTTTGGCATTGACTTCTTGCCGGGCACTTAGCCCATATCTATTCCTCCTTATCGTATGTCTCCTCCCGGGTTTAAGGCGTTTAAGGAGCAGTTGCAAGAGTTTCTTGATAAGGACTTTATTAGGCCTAGTGTGTCACCTTGAGGTGCTCCGGTCTTGTTTGTGAAGAAAAAAGGATGGTTTTATGCATATATGTATTGATTATCGCCAGTTGAACAAGGTTACAGTGAAGAACAGGGTGCCAGGGTGTTTTCCCAAATTGACTTGCGTTCTGGCTATCATCAGTTGAAGATTCGGGAGCCGGATATCCCGAAGACTTCTTTCAGAACCAGATATGGTCACTATGAGTTTCTTGCCATGTCTTTTGGGCTGACCAATTCCATAGAAGCCTTTATGCATTTGATGCACAGTGTGTTCCGGCCTTATCTTGACTCCTTTGTCATTGTGTTTATTGACGACATTCTAGTGTATTCCCGGAATCAGGAAGATCATGAGCAACACCTGAGGACTGTGCTTCAGACTTTGAGGGAGAAGAAGTTTTATGCAAAAATTTCTAAGTGTGATTTTTGTCTTGATTCAGTGGAATTCTTGGGTCACGTAGTATCTAGTGATGGGATCAAGGTAGATTCGAAGAAGGTGGAGGCAGTGCATAGTTGTCCTAGGCCATCATGAGCTACGGAGATCCGTAGTTTCCTTGGTTTGGCGGGATATTACCGTCGCTTTGTGTAGAGATTTGCATCTATTGCAGCACCTATGACCAGGATGACCCAGAAGGGAGCTTCATTCCGGTTAGGGGTGGTCGTTCGGTCGGTTCAGTTCGGTTTGAAGAAATTCGGTTCGGCTATTCTATTTTTGGTTTTGTAAAAGTAGTAACCGAAACCGAACTGAAATAAGTTCGGTTCAGTTCGGTTTTTCTAATTTCGGTTTCGTTTTCGGTTTGAACATTATCATATTAGGCTCCTTCTATGTAATAATAGGACCGGCGAATTTGTTATTTTTTCCCAAAACTTCAAAACTGTTGGAAATATTGTGTTTATAAAAAAAATAGACTAAACTTTGCACACTATTATGGATCATAAAATTCAAACATAGTGTAAATTACATCTCTCTGAAATCTTCCAGGTATCTATCATATATGTTATGGATGTTTTAATGGAGTGAAAGTCTTTAAGATTGGGAAGTTGATGGACTTACTTAATTGGGTTGAGTCTTTGATAGATTGGACCTAATAATATTAATTTATTATCTATGGGCTTAGCCTATATATAACTTAAATAACCTATATGCTAATATTTCGGTTTTTCGGCTAACCGAACTAAATAACTTAATAACCGAAAACTGAACCGAAAAACTGAAATTTTAAAATTTTAAACTGATACCGACTGAACAAACTGAATAACCGAAATCGAAATAAAAAAAATTTGGTTCTATCGGTTTATTCGGTTCCGACCGAAATATGCCCACCCCTAGTTCCGGTGGATAGAGGAGTGCGAGAAAGCTTTCAGAAGATCAAGTCAGCTTTGACTACAGCCCCAGTATTGGTATTGCCTATAGATTCAGGGTCTTACACTGTCTATTATGATGCATCGGGGATTGGTCTTGGCGTTGTGTTGATGCAAGATGGTAGGATGATTGCCTACACGTCCAGACAGTTGAAGGTGTGCGAGATGAACTATCATGTCCATGAACTTGAGTAAGGAGCTATTTTTCACTCCTTGAAGATCTAGCGCCATTATTTGTACGGTGTTCCTTGTGATATCTACACTGATCACAGGAGTTTGCATCACATGTTCAAGCAAAAGGATATTAATTTGTGTCAACGGAGGTGGTTGGAGCTACTTAAGGATTATGACATCACTATTTTGTACCATCCGGGGAAGGCCAATGTGGTGGCCGACGCCTTGAGTCGCGGGGCGGAGAGTTTAAAGAGTTTGACATATCTTCCAGCAGCAGAGAGGCCCTTAGCATTGGATGTTCAGGCCTTAGCCAGCGAGTTTGTGATATTGGATATTTCAGAGCCGAGCGGAGTTGTCTTGCGTGGTCTCTCAATCTTCTCTTTATGACCGTATCGGGGAGCGTCAGTGTGATGACCCTTATCTACTCGTCCTTCAAGACAAGTTTCGGTGAGGTGATGCTATAGATGTGACTATTGGTGAGGATGGCATGATGAGGATGCAGGGCCGGATATGTGTGCCCAATGTGGATGGGCTTCGGGAGTTGATTCTTGAGGACGCGCCCAACTTGTGGTATTCCATCCATCGGGTGCCGCGAAGATGTACCAGGATTTGAGACGACACTATTGGTGGAGGAGGATGAAGAAGGATATAGGTCGGTTTGTTGCTCGGTGACTCAATTGTTAGTAGGTCAAGCATGAGCATCAGAGACGGGGTGACTTGCTTCAGATGTTAGAGATCCCAGAGTGAAAGTGGGAGAGGATCTCTATGGATTTTGTAGTTGGGCTTCCATGGACTTTAAGGAAGTTCGATGCTATTTGGGTGATTGTGGATCGGCTGACCAAGTCAGCTCATTTCATCCTAGTGATGACTCCTTACTTTTCAGAAAGGTTGGCGGAGATTTACATCCAGGAGATTGTCCGCCTTCATGGTGTCCTAGTTTCCATCATTTCAGATAGAGGTACACAGTTTACATCACGGTTCTGGAGAGCCGTACAACAGGAGTTGGGCACTATGGTGGAGCTGAGCATAGCATTTCATCCTTAGACGGACGGACAGTTAGGGCGTATGATTCAGATTCTAGAGGATATTCTCCGTGCTTGTGTGATAGAGTTTGGAGGGTCATGGGACCAGTTCTTGCCACTTGCGGAGTTTGCCTACAACAACAGTTATCAATCCAACATTCTGATGGCACCTTATGAAGATCTCTATGGTAGGCGGTGTCGGTCCCCAATGGGTTGTTTTGAGATGGGCGAGGCCTGATTGTTGGGTACAGACTTTGTCCAAGATGCCCTGGATAAGGTGAAGGTGATTCAGGATAGACTTCACACAGCCCAGTCCAGACAGAAGAGTTATGTGGACCGAAAGGTTAGCGATTTAGCACTCATGGTTGGAGAGTGAGTCTTGCTTCGGGTATCTCCTATGAAGGGCGTCATGAGGTTCGTGAAGAAGGGAAATCTGAGCCCGAGGTACATTGGTCCTTTTGAGATATTGCGGCGTGTTGGGGAGGTTGCATATGAGATTTCTCTACCTCCCAACCTAGCAGGAGTTCATCCGGTATTCCACGTTTTTATGCTCCGGAAGTATCATGGTGATCCCGGCTCATGTAATGGATTTCAGCTCAGTCCAGTTGGACAAGGATCTATCTTATGTTGAGGAGCCAGTGGCTATCTTGGACAAGCAGGTCAGAAAACTAAGGTCAAGAACATTACTTTAGTAAAGGTGCAATGGAGGGGTCAGCCGGTCGAGGAGGCGACTTGGCAGACCGAGCGGGATATGTGCAACTGTTATCCTCATCTTTTCACAGCTTTAAGTATGTCTCTATGTTCATTCGAGGATGAACAATTGTTTTAAGAGGGGGAGGATATAACGACCCGGCCGGTATTTTTTAGAGTTAGAACCCCGATCCCCGTTGTGTCATTCATAATGGGATTGAAAAATGAACAAATAAATCAAGAAAGCGTTAGTCCCTAGAATTATATATAACGCAAGAAACCCTAGTGTAAAGAAAATGAAGAGTATCGGGTGTATCGATGGAGGAGATATGCAGATGAAACAAAAAATGGGAGAAGGAAAGAAAGTTAAAAGGGGAAGTGGGATTCACAAATAGAAATTGTCTCAAAATTAAGAATACTTAGTTACATAATATCCAATAAAAATATAGCATATGTATAATTTTTAGGGCTTGGGGTGTCACAGTGGACATTCGTTAGGACGGGGTAATTTTTGTTAACTTTAATAATGATAGGGGTGTATTTAGATGAAAAGTATAACAAAATGTCAGAGAGTAAATGTACACTATTTAGCCAAGTACATAAGGTAAGTCTGACCTATTTCCATTAAGAAATGCAAGAAACTAAAATTTAAAAGAAAAAAAAAGTAAAATTTAAAAAATCAGGAGGTCGTATTAATTAGGAATTTTTACTTCCTATATCAAAGGTTGATACCTTATTAATTTTAAATAAATACCCTTTTAAAAAATTATATTCCATAGCTACCTTTTGATTTTTATAGCCTAATATCTATTTATGGTCATCTCCTACCCTTAAGCCATAAAATACGCTTTGTATTATTATTTTCTCTCATTCTTTCAGATTTTTCTCCACCCTCTCTCTCTCTCAACCCAGTATTTCTCCATAAATACAACTACGATTCTCCACAGGTTCATCTCCATTGTCTCAAAAAAAATTCATTTGAGTGATCATCGACAGTGGAGAATGACAGAGAGGGGCAAAACCACCCATTGAAACTCCATATAGCTCTCTGCTTTCACTGCACCCATTGCTATTTTTGTGTTATTATCGCTTCTTATGTATTGTGCCCTAATCAATTGGACCTTATTTCAAAATCCCATTCTGAATCTAGATAGGGTCGAACTAGCAGCTTCCACCTTATTCTTTCACAACGATAACAATTTTCTTTCATTGACATGGCAATATCTTAGGGACATTGAATTGTTGAGAAGAGCAGTTAACATGAGATATTAAGTTCCCGACAGGTGTGCATATAAATACTCAGATGGAATTTTTAACTCCTATAGTACATCTTCCTTCCTCATCCATCCACTTCTGCGTTTCGAGTCAGAATCGCGGCCCTCTCGACGAGACGACATTAGGGTTGTTATTGAATATAAGACGACGGAGTTTGGGGTTGAGCAACTTGAAGATTCTGTTAATATATTTCAATATATTTCAATGTATCTCGTTGTATTTCATTGTGTTCATTGTCTTCTTTTTTTCATTGTATTTCAATATATTTCGCTTGGCAAAATTCATAAGTTACCCCCTAAATTATGGACCAAATCCCCGTTATACACTTTTTGCCGACAAAAATTACTTTACACACTCAACCTTTCTAAAGCGTAGCTGAAACACACAATTTTTTTCTTAACCAGTTCGTCAAAGTTTGTGTGATGTCACGCACCAATAAAGTCGTGGCACGTGTCATGACTCAAGAAAACAAAATAAAATACATAATTTTCACCTTAATTAATATATTTTCTTAAAAAGAAAAAAGAAAAAGTCAAACGATATCTCTCCCCAACCGATCTATCATCTTCCCAGACTGCTTTTAGTCATCTTCTCCAATGAAGCTTTTTCGTCCATTAAAAGCCATCGGAATAGCCCCTCCGAATCACGGATATTTCATTTTCCTCCCTTCTTCTCTCAGTTCACACCCAACAATCGTCCAAACCTTCTCTCTTATTCTATTATTTATTGGCTTCTTCATCTCTTAATGACGATTCTATGTTTGGAGTTGTTTTTCGTTGTTATTGTGTCTACATTAAAGCTATTGCTACAATTGTTCTCTGTTGTAGTTTGATTGATTATCCCGTAGAAGAAGGACAAATTATCTGGAGATATAATAATTAAAAATAGTAAAAATAAGAAATGACTCAAAAATAAGTTAAAAATAAAAAAGGCTGAAAATGTGGCACTTAGATAATGGTTCAGATCCAAATTTATTAGATTCACTCGCCTCTTTTACGTCTAAAACACGCGTACGCCATGTGTTAAAAGTGTTGTATTTCAGCTACACTTTAGAAAGCTTGGGTGTGTAAGGTAATTTTTGTCGACAAAAAGTATGTAAAAGGGATTTGGTCCATAGTTTAGGGGGTAACTTATATATTTTGCCTATCTCGTTGTATTCCATGTATTTAAGATGTATATATGTATTCAAATTGCTATGTTTTGTTGTATTTATCGGCTGGAAAAAATATTCAACATATTTCGCGTCAAATACAGATTATGGGTGATGTAAATGAGTTAGTTAAGTTATATTACGAGTCTATTGTTAATTTATTCACTTTCCATTTAAAAACAACTGAATAGACCACGATTTGCGTTATTTATGTTACTGTATTCACAAATACATATCGTGAATACAGTCGAATACAATCGAATACAGTCCTAATAATATATTGAATACAGTCGAATACAATAATTGTCTAGCTAGAATCTCATGTTCCACGCCGAGTTTTGCTACCGTATTCATGAATACAGTAGCCTAAATACATCGAATACACTCTAAAAAAAATTAAAAACATAGCTATAAGAAATAATATAATAAATGGTAGCTACAACTAACTAATAACCACTAAACAATAGTGGTTTGTGAAAATTTCCCTATTAATTATCCAAACTTGCCATGGGCTAGGAGTTACTTTTCGGCTAGAAACTCTTTTCTGATTTCTTGGGTTTGGGCTATTTCTGAAAACAAACGACCCAAAAATTTGATTTGGATTTGGTTTCCAAATCTATTTGTAACCATATTTTATGATAAAAATCATTTAATTTAAATTTTATTAACCCAAATAGTCGCTCACCCTACCTCTTAAACTAAAAATAGCATGTGAAAGTATAATATATACATAATTTATATATTATATATGCATAATTAATGTATAATCTATGTATATGACTAGAAAAAGTAATTAATATGGCCGGCTATATGCGTAAAAATCCCATTATTTGGGGGGGGGGGGGGGGGGGGGGGGGCCAAAAAATTTTCTTATTAATAACA
>ML264120.1:20718-55730 GCA_005239495.1 Nicotiana undulata | reverse complement strand
GGGGGGGAGGGATTCCAAACATCATTTTGATAATGTAACCTAAAATGGCCTTTTCATTAGTCCACGTCATTCACAGGGGAAAATAGAGAGTAGGAGGTTTTACAAATGCAAAAAATAAAATCGTATCTTGAACTAATACAAGAAAGAGGAAAATGACTATAAAAAAACAACGAAAACGTTAAAGGAATTTTATTGGATGAACTTTACACTTGAACAAGAATGATAACAATAAATAAATTGTCACAGTCAATTCAGCCTTCCTGTCACATAATGCCAACGGAAATTATACTACATATGCTGGACATGTTACACCAAAAATATCACTGCCTGTTAACTATATACTACAAAGAACAAGGGTGAGTAAATCACTAAAATCTGTTGATAGAACACGAAATTGATTGCTTATTCAAAACCAGAATTATATGTTAGTTTTTTTTTTGTGTGTGGACATGGTATGGTTATGGTATAGTCATATGATCTTTATTGTCCTTGTATCTCGAAATTAAGACATCGATCAGAAAACGATATGAGTAGTCTGATTTCTGGTTTGCTCGTCCTCAATCTCTATCAAGTTCTCAATGACAACATCAGCAGCTTTTGTCACCACATCCGACCAATTCCTACAAACAAGTTAAATGGTCCAAATGTAAGAGGGAGATGAAAAGAAATTAATTACTACGTACATACTCTCTATGATTAATATATTTTCCTATATATACACCTTAGCATGGTTTAAAATTTAATACTTTAAGTTATATTGGTTCACAGTATTAACAATAATGCCACTTATCAGGTAATCGCTAGTAGTAGATCATGATTTCTATGATAGCATTAGTTGGTAGCCTAGTAAAAATAATAACTAACATGTGATGTAACTATAACATGCAAGTTATAATACATTAATAACGTGAAAATCTAGACACTAATATAACTTAAATTCAAAATATAATATCTATAACGTACCCTTTGTTAGAGTCGAAATCAAGTCCAACGGTTAGCTTAGCCTCTTCAAGAGCCAAATTAAACCTCACAATTTCTTCGGGTCGAAGTGGAAGATTTGCCTTGTTCACAGCACGAAGCTCAGAAGGCTTAACATCACAAAATATGGGAATCACCTTTTTCTTTGATTCGACAAAGAGAGCCAATTCATGAAGGCAAAAGTAAGAGTCACAATAACGTGGAGAAAACACAGCCACTCCAACTTTGCATTCTTTTACGGCACTGTCAATTTTCTCAAACAATTTATCACCTGGCTTCATGTTCTTGTTGTCTAAAAATGATCGAATTTTTAAACGTGTAAGATGATCATATAGCAATGAAGCTATCGTTCTCTTTGTGTCATTTCCTCTGTGGTTAATGAAAACCTCACATGGTAATTGTGATCTAATCACTTTTTTGGTGATTTGGTTTCTGCTTATTTGAACTTCGCGTTGCAATAAGTTCCCAACTAGTGCACGCTGCATTTTTTTTCTTTCTTTGAAAAACTCTTCTGAATTTTGAAGTTAGCCCTAATTAAGGTTTTTTTTTTTTTTTTGGCTCTTTAATTTATTTATGTTTTGGTAAAGTTGTGTTTCCTTCTGCTAGTTATATAGGTTTCTGTATGTCCACAAAATGGGTTATTTTTACTTCTTTTTTTCTTTTGAAGGATGCAGTGTGAATATAGAATTTTGGAGTTTACCACTAGTAATAATATATTGTAGTTTCGATTTGAAAGAGAAAGGAGAATTCCTAGGGAAGGAATGTTGAACTTGAACTTCACTTAGGGTCTTAGGGTATAACCGTGTGATTTGACAGGAGACAATAAAAGACAAAAGAAGATAAAGAAATTTTAAAAAACTGAGAATATTTTGACCTCAATCTTCTAAGTTCTTCATTCTTGTCCTTATTAGTACTTGAAATTAAAGGAATTTCTATGGACCTTCAAATACGTTTAATAGATTCTTGTCTCCTTTAGGTGCAATTTAAACAATATGAAAAAATTAGAAGTTGATATACCACAAATTATTGACTTTGCGAATTACCAAAAAGTTAATCCTAAAATTAGCAGAGAATTCCGCGAAGTGAATACACTAGAAGTAGGTACCAAATATTCATTTTTATGTGAAAGTTGGAGGTATTAATGAAAGATTAATTCCCAACGATACATTTGCGTATAACTCTGAGAGTAAGACCTTTTCAGATACATGGCATTAATCATAACTTATTTTATAGAAGTATTGCCTTTTGTATTAGGAAGAAAACAATATTGCAAAATCTGAAGTGTAATACGGGTTTGGAATACAGACAACTTTTGAACAAGTCCTCCCAAGTACACAAACTTCGGGAATCAAAATAGTAATTATCTGGATGATGTAACTTTGAAGTGTTGAAGTACTTGTGTTTTATATGATAAATATTTTTGCTCATTTATCTTTTTCTATTATGCTAAAAATATTATGACGTATTATAGAAGTTTGAATGCATAGGGTGCAACAGATAAGATGTAAATATGAAATAATTAAATTATCAAAATTGATTATTGCTAGATAAATTGCAATTATAGAATTAATATAATAATATTTCAACAAGATGTCTTTTTTTTAATATATATATATTGGGGTGAAAGTTGCCAATTTAGCTGAGCAATTATGGCGATTGTTACTGCAAAAATTGTTGGGCTTGAAGGCTATTTGGCAACTGGGCCTCGGCAGAAATAGGCCCAGTTGTGTATAAGTTAATTGTATAGGCGTTTATATTGTTAAGTTGGGGGATTTGCATCCGTATCCGCTTTTTGTGTCACGTTTTAACTTATACCCGCTTTGCAAAAAAAATTGCAAGCGTACCCACTTTTGGCATAACTTCAGGCATACGGGCCTGAAGTAGCAAAGACAATCACGCAAAACTTCAGCATTCTAGTAGACAGGCCTGAAGTAGCAAGTGTGCTGAACCAAGTGTGCTGAGGTTTTTGTTTGTAATTGATGAACTTAAGCATAGTAGCTGAAGTTTTGTTCTCTATTTGCTGAAGTTTTTGTTTGTAATTGCTGAAGTTTTTGTTTTTGTAATTGGCGAACTTCAGAGCTGAAGTTTTTGTTTTGTAACTGGCGAACTTCAGCTCTAAAGCTGAAGTTTTTGTTTTTGTAACTGGCGAACTTCAGCTCTAGAGCTGAAGTTTTTGTTCTTTTTACTGGCGAACTTCAGCTCTAGAGCTGAAGTTTTTGTTTTTGTAACTGGCGAACTTCAGCTCTAGCAAAAACTTCAGTTGCTGCGAATCTTGGTTGTTGAGCTGAAGTTATTTAAAAAGTGGGTACAAGTTAAAAGTTTAAAAAAAATGGGTATAGGTTAAATGGGGGCGACCAAATAGGGTGCCCCGTGCAATTTTTACTGTTAAGTTTTGGCTTATTCTTCCGGATTCAAGACATTTTGGCCCAATGTATATATACTATAGTTTGTACACATTTGGACATTTTGGCCACTCTAATATACAGAAATATCTGAAACTTCTCTTCTCTCTCATTTTGTTCTCATGAACCCTAATTAGATTTTCAAGGCGATTGGCTTATCTTCAAAGTTATCATGGTATCAAAGCACATATTCTTATAGATCTGGTCCTCCGCTTTCATCCGACATTACCCTCACAAAGTTTTGTCGAAGTTCTCTTTATCTTAGAAAAATTTTACCTTTTCTACCAAGTCGGCATGCTCCTTCTGAGCCACATCTAGCTCGGTATGGAGGTTCTTGGCAACCCCCTCCTGTTGCTCGCTAAGAAGCTTGTACATATCCCTTTTTTGGGCAAGCTCCTTAATCTCGAGCTCGAGTTGATTGACCTCGGCCCGGTACGGAAAGAAGATCTCGTGATGAAGTACAGAGGCCAACAAAAGGATGAAAAAACATAAGAAGTATAAAAACCTAAGTAAAGGCTCGAAGAGTTGTAATGATGTCTTACCTGATTTAGCGTCTGCTGCGCTACGTTGAACAAGCACAGTACATCCACCTCGTTCATCTTTTCTTGGTCCTCTTCAGTCACCGGGCATCGGAGAAGACTTTCTACTCCCTCGGGAGTAGAAAGAACTCGGGCATCCTCTGGGATAGTGATGATTATCGACCTGTGGCCGGGATCTACACTCGGGGTAGGGAATTGGTTAACTAACTTCGGGAACGAATTCAGCCCGCCGTCTTTTGAGGACGACTCCTTTCTCGGCACTTCCAGATCGAACGGCCCGAAAAAATTCTCCAAGATGGACGAGTCCATGCCGTAAAAAAGGGAACAAAGGGGGTCGTCAGCGCCATGAGTCCCTTCTTAGACCTCTCATTTCCCACTCGGGCCTCCTCAAGCATGGACTCATTATAAGAAGGCTACCCTGAAATATCTATAACATTGGGTGCCTCTTTCGGGGCGTGGCAGGCATCCCGGGAAGTCTCGGCCCTGGTCTCCTCATCGACCTCCCGGATCTGAGGGAGATCACCCTTATGGATCTTCTCTTCAATGGCTACTTGCTCCTCGGGGGATGTCGGCCCGTGGGCCACAAAAAAGTCGTCTTCCTCGGGCTCATCTTTTATCCAAAAAAGCGAGTCCGAGTCAGGTGCTCGAGAGCTAGAATTTTCCTTTGGCTTATGGGCCAACCTTCTCTTTTGCTTCTTCTTTTGTGAGCTCGGGGAGCCCGAAGCCTTCCTCTTATTTTTTCCCCTATTGTAGGCCCGAGCAACCCCAAAGCCGAGGGGTCAACGGACGGTTCCTCGTCCTCTACTGAATAACTAAACTCAATGGTCTTAGGCAAGCCTTCAAAAGGAAAAGTGAAGAAAAAAGGGTAAGTATGATGCGAATGGGAGAGCCAGATGTTACCTATTCGAGGAAGGGTCTTACCGTGAGAACAGACAGCGGTCCCTCGAGAGTTTGCGTCATGTGCGCTCGAAATAAGGCATCTGTGAACAAATTCCCTTGATCCACTCCTTGAGCCGAGAAATAGCATTTAGGACTAGAGTGACGGCTACACCACCACAAATACCAGTGATAAAAGAGGAGATGAAGGTAAAATGGCATTCAAAGGGAAACTATACTTACGAGATGCGTTCCACTTCTCGGAGAATGGCATGAGTTCATAGGAAACCAAGTCTTCGGTCTTCACCCGATCGAAACGTCCCTGCCAGCCTCGGTCTGGGTCCTCATCGATGCTCGAGAATAGGGCTTTGTTGGCCCGATGTGTGAGCTTTATTAGCCCCCCTCAAAAGATTCAGGGACTGTATAGGTGGAGTAGGTGATCGATGGTAAACCAACGGGATTCGGTCTTGTTCACGAAATAACGAAGGAGGATCTCGATCCTCCACAGCGACATGTGGATTTGACCGAGGCATACTTTTTACCCTTGCATAAAAGCCAAATGTTAAGGGATAAGTGTAAACACTTAGATACCCCTCTACGAGGGTAGTGATGGCATCTACAGGCCGAGGGACTTCTACGTCTTTACCCGCCCAGTTGCCGACCTCTTGGACCGTGGGGAGGACTTCTTCGGTAATGAAGCATATATAACTTGATACTCCTTCACCCCGACCCTGCACCGACGAGGGCTTCTCAACCTTAACGTCATTAGCAACCATACAACACCCCTGGGATGAAAATTTTCAAGGGATGCTCGGTAGCCGATTCATCGGTAGCCACGCCAGGAGCGGACCTCTTGAGGACAACCACATCGAGAGTGGTCTCCTCGATTTCGACGGTCGGTTGCGAAGAAGAAGAAGCGACTTGTTGAGGAACAAATTTGGAAGTTTTAGCCATTGTTATCTGGAAAAGTCTTGAAAAGTATGAAGAAAGGTTAAAAGATGAAAAATCAAGTGCGCTGATTTGGGTAAAAATAAGATAAAAACTTGCAACTTTCTGAGAAGTCTTGAAGAACGGAGATAAAAATATTAGAGTGTGAAGAAGGGTAGTGATATCCTAAAAACTTGAAGGTAGAAGCTTGGCCAAAAGGTAAAAATGAACAAAGAAGGAAAGTATTTATAAAGGTTTCTCGCCGTTTCGCGTTCAGGGATGACCTGCCAACAGCTGACACATGTTTGAAATCATAACGACACGACTGACGAGAAGTTTTTGATTCTTTGTCATTTCTGTCATGACGTTTTGAAGAAGGAATCGAAGTGCATATGTCGTTTCTTGTTGTTTTAGTAAACTTACTCTCCGAGAAATGAAGGGACTATCTGTATACGGGTGAAATCGAGCATAATGGACACCTCTGTTCTCAATGAAGTAAACGGAGCAGAAACATGACCCTAAGGAACCGGAATCAGGGCAAGGAACACCTACCCCCGGAAGAAACGGGGCCACGTCCCCCTGGTCCTATTCGAATCCCAAAACTTCGGAGAACATCACTAAATAATCGAGCACGACTAACAAAGGGTCGTGATATATGTGTCCAGCCGGATGTCATGGCATAGATCTCCGCACGTATCGGCAGAAAATTAGTGATTAGCAAAACGGAAGATTTTCACCTTTTATAGAATTGTACTTAGAGTAACCCTATTATATAAAGGGGAGTCTGATTATTCATTAGATATAGTGTAACACACATATCAAGGCAATATACTATTATTTTCTCTTTTATTCAAAGTTTTTACTTTTGTTCATCAGTTCTTCATTATCGTCAGCTGGGGATCGAAGGGAGGCGTTTCATTGAGTTGTTACAGAGTCCGGGATCACTCCTCATAATGGTTTGACAATATATCTCATCCTTTATATGTTTAATCTAACGTTATTTTATCATTTGTATTGAATTAGTCCGTGTATCCTTAAAACCATAATCGTTATCCGTTTCTTAGGGTAAATAATGTCCAAGATAGTGTTGGCAGATCAAGCGGAAAGAATCGAGTGAGTGAGGCTTGACAAAACGAATGAATTGAAAGATCGCTTGTTTAATGGATTCATGATATTGTAATTTGTTGAAAGAATGAACATCAAGTGGCTGTAGTTTAGTGGTCAGAATTCCACGTTGTGGCCGTGGAGACCTGGGCTCGAATCCCAGCAGCCACATTAAACATTTTTCTTGTGCTTTCCCTTATCGCTCTTGTATGGAGTAAGAAGAATTCCAGTCTGAGCATAACATAATATTTACCACATTAAACCATGCATACCATCTTTAAAAGGATAACTTAATCATTAAAATGTCACAATTCGAATTCCAATCTTCTTCTAGCTCCAAAATCCAAAAAAAGAAAAAGAAATTATGTTTCAGTTTATATAAACCTTTTTGACTGAGCACAGAGTTTAAGATAAAATGAAAACTTTTGGAATTTGTGGTCCTAAACAAGTCAAAAAGATAAATGCTTCTCACTAAGGGTAGAATTGTAAGTTTAACCAAAATTATTTTCCTATTTAGAAAGGAGTCATTCTTTTTTAAACGGACCAAAAAAAAAAAATAGGTTCACATCAAATGGAACGGAGGGATTATGATTTCTAATCTCAAAGCTCTTCTAAGAGCCATTATTGACTTAAATCTTCTCAACTTCTTCTTAAGTAAATACTACATAAAAAGAAGAAGAAAATATATAAAAACCCTTCAGCTTCTGCTATTCCCTTTCTTTTTTCTTTTTTAAATTGTTTACTGCATTGTAGAGTTTGTAGAGCTGAGTTTTCAGATTCATCTGGAACCTGCTTTTGAAATTGTCCAAGTAGTTGATTTTGCCAGAATGTATTATATAGGCTAGGAGACAGTCAATTTCTTTTTTATTCACTCAAATATGTGATATCAACTACATTTGACTTGCTATTTGCTAACTTCCCCACATATAGTTTAGAGTGATTTCGTCCCCTTGTCCCCGAAAAAGAAAAAAATATATGGCTCCTTTATTTGAAAATAAAATCTAAGATATCAACTAGCTACTCGACCTGCTATTTGGTAAATTCCCAATTATATAAGAGTAGAGAATTGTCTATCTTTAAAAAAATCATATATGAGCTCGTGCCTCATTTTCTGGTACAATAATACAACCCAAATTGGTTATTACTCTATTGAAGTTCTATTTATTTATTCACAGGCGCTGATGTGAACTGGTAAACTAACATCCAAATGAATTTTATAAAATATATTTCGCAACTGAATAATAATTAGTGGTAGTTCGGATCCCATTTATCCATTTTACCTGATCATGGAGTTAAGAGATCCAAGGCATGTATATAAACGTAACACTCTGGAAAAAAAGACGAACGCGTAACGTTTTAATTACATGGAGTCCCTTTTGCCTTGCCTTTTAATGTTGGTAAATGTAATTCACAAGACTAAAACCTTCACGAAAGACATTCTAAAATTGGTGGTGGCCGAATTTCTAATACTTCCTCCGGTCCAAAATAAGTGATTTTTTCCCTACATTTCCCTTGGAGTAAATGTTTTACCAAAAATATGATAAATACCTTTATGAGAGATTTACTGAATAAAGTAGAGGGTTAATCCTAGGCAAACATAATTAACTTTAGATCTAGATGAAGTAACTCACAATAATCATGCAAGATCGAGTTTTTACTCTTTTTTCTGGTTTATAAATAGATATCAAATAATAAACGATAAGCTTACATCTTTAGGGCAATGTTCGACGCTTGTAAGAACAACAAAAAGAGAATAATGCTATTGATACTTATGTGATCTATCCCAGTTGAGTTAGCTGTGAAATCTTTCCTCATCAGCTACTGGAATCTCCGCTCTTAGTCTTGTTAGATTCTCTTCTATTCTCCTGCTTCTTCCGAAAATCCCCCGTTACTTTGTTCTCTCCCCTCCTATTTATACTCATCACATTCTCATTTGTCCAGTGGTCTTTAACCAGCAAGTTCTTCATCGGTCCTGCTTTTTCCTCTTTGCCTCTTGGCCGTCTTTTCGCCGTTCGAGCTCATCATTGACTTGACTTTGAGCACGACCGAGATAGTTGGCGAGGTCGTACTCTACGAGCGTGGGCACGACTCAGTCGACTCCCTATTGCTTCGATATCATGTCGACAGATTTTGACCCATACAGTAAATAGCGTTGGAGTATGTGTTAGAAGTGTTTATGTGAGATAGTAAAGGTCAATATGGTCAATTTCATTGCTAATTAATGTTAAAAGGTGAATTTCTTAACCTGTGTGGAAACATCCAAAAATCACTTATATTGGACCGGAGGAAGTATATACTTATTAAATAATGATGGTGATGTTCGTGTCCAGGAGCGGATTCATAAGAAAAAATATGGGGTACGTGAACCCATGGTCTCTTCGCAAAATTAAATATTTTATGTACATATTTTCTAAAATTAGTATAGGCAAAGATTATCAACAAAGATTAGAGCATAAGAGCTCTGTCGTGGCTCCCATGTCAACAATGGAAGCTTCCAGAAAAAGAGAGAGACAGTTAAGTGAGAGAGAGATAGTGGAATGAAGAAAATGAACTTCATCACTTGTATTCATTCACTCCTCAACTATTTATACATATTCGTATCTGGCAAAGAAGAAAACTAACTAATTAGTTAACTAGAGTTCTAACTAACTAACTGCAGTCTACAGTATTAACTAACTACTAACACTGGTTAACTAACTCGCACAATATTAACTAACTAACTACAGTGTTAACTAACTAATGACTGTAATTAAACATTAAATATCTCAATCCCCCCCCCACCCCCCCACCCCCCCCACCCCTCAAATTGGAAGTGGTGAAAACACTGCCAACTTGTCTAGAACACCAGAGTGCTTAATGCCTGTTAAGGCTTTGGTGAGTATGTCTGCAAGCTGTTGATCAGTAGTGATATGGTGTAATGAGATGAGAACTTCTTGCAACTACTTCCTTACAAAGTGACAATCAACTTCGATGTGTTTAGTACGCTCGTGAAACACAGGATTCTTGGCTATATGCAAGGCTGATAGGCTATCACAGAACACTAAAATAGGATGAATTGAAGTTACCTTCAGCTTAGCTAAGAGTATGCTCAGCCACACTAATTCACCAACTACTTTTCTAAGGGATCTATACTCTGCCTCTGCTGAGGATAAAGAAAGAGTTTTCTGCTTCTTAGATTTCCAACTAATTGGACTGTTACCCAACAAAACTATATATCCACTCACAGATCTTCTAGTGTTTGGACAAGAGGCCCAATCAGAATCACAGAAAGCCTTCACACTCCAATCTGCAGATTTAGACATGAGGATTCCTAAGGTGGGATCACCCTTGAGGTATCTCAAAAGGTGATAAGCAGCCTTTAAATGGGGTTCCCTAGGATCCTGCATGTACTAACTCAAGTGTTGGACTCCAAAAGAAATATCCAACCTGGTGTTAGTGAGAAAATTCAACTTCCCTATTAACTTTCTGTAGAAGGTTGGATCACCTAAAGGCTTACCTTCTTTAGCTTTCAATTTCTCATTAGGATCCAGAGGTGAACTTAGAGAAGTATACTCTAAGCAGTTGTACTCTTTAAGCAAGTCCAGAACAAATTTCCTCTGAGAAATGATCACACCATCAGATTGGTACAATACTTCTAATCCCAAGAAGTAGTGTAAATGTCCCAAATCTTTTATCTTGAACTTGTCATGAAGAAAAGTCTTTGAAGTATACCTGCCATATCTGTCCCTGTTACTAATATATCATCCACATATACTGCCACATAAATCACCAATTCTCCATGTTGCTTACAAAAGAGAGAGTAATCATTCAAGGAATGATTTAAGCCATTAGAACACAATGCCTCAGTTAACTTCTCATACCACTGCCTACTAGCTTGTTTGAGACCATACAAGGACTTGTTTAGTTTACAAACCAAAGACTGATCTTTTACCATGAGCCCAGGTGGAACTTGCATATAAACTTCTTCATGTAAGTCTCCATGAAGAAAAACATTGTTCACATCTAACTGGAACATAGGCTAACAACAACTGCAATGAGAGTTCTTACTGTAGTCATCTTTACCACATGAGAGAAAGTCTCTGTGAAATCTACACCCTCTTGTTGAGTATAACCTTTTACAACCAGTCTAGCTTTAAACCTCTCTATTGTTCCATCAGACTTATGCTTCACTTTATAGACCCATATACACCCTATTGGCTTCTTGTTGGGATGAAGAGTCACCAGGTCCCAAGTATTGTTAGCATATAGTGCCTCAAATTCTTGGATCATTGCTGCCTGCCAAGCAGGGCTGACAACAACTTCTTCAAAGGATGATGGCTCACTATCATTACAAATGCTACTTACCAAAGCTTGACTACTTGGATTCATAGATTCATGAGCTATATGGTGACAACTGGAAAACACATGGTTAAGGGAGAAAGAGTGTTTATCAGTGTTTTTAACATTGTGAACATAATCTTTCAAGTAGGTGGGAGTCTTATGCTCCCTCTGTGACCTCCTTGGAGGGGTGGAAGAGTGATGTATTGGTTGTGAGCCAGTAAAGGAGGGTGAAAAGGATGATGGATTAATGAAAAAATCAGAAGCAAGTCATGAGTTGTGGCATCGGAAGAAGAACAAGGTGGAGAAGGAGAAGAAGTGGATGGACTTGAAGGAGGAGGAGAAGAAGTGGATGAACTTGAAGGACCTTCATGAGATGGACTTGGTGGACCAGTGTATTCATTCTCAACATTAGTTTGATCAACAGACACTGGTTCATAAGATGTGACATTGTCAAAAAAACTAGGTTGAGGATTTGATTCAGGATGCAGATCAAAGGGAAATATAAATTCATGAAAAATGACATTCCTAGTAATGTGAATTTTTCTGGTTGAAAAATTCAAAACTTTGTAGCCTTTAACACCAAAAGGATATCCAAGAAAGACATGTGGGACAAATCTTGGTTCAAATTTAGTTATGTGGACTTTAGGTGCTGTAGGAAAACACAAGCATCCAAAGCTTCTAAGTTGGGTGTAATCTGGCTTCTTCCCACATAGAACTTCAAAAGGGGATTTGTTTTGAAGATATGTGGTAGGTAGTATATTAATGATATGGGTTGCTTTCAAGATACATTCCCCCCAGTACTTCAAGGGTAATTTGGATTAAAAGAGGCAAGGCTCTAGCTGTTTCAAGTAAGTATCTATGTTTCCTCTCCACCACCCCATTTTGTTGTGGTGTGTAGGGACAAGTTCTTTGGTGAATGATACCCTTTGATTGTAAGAAGGTATTGGTTTCTAGGTTGTTGAATTCCAATTCATTATCAGACCTGACAGATTGGACATTGGTTTTGAACTGGTTTTCAATTAAGGAAATGAGAGCTTTGATTGCCTGTAAGGCATTACTTTTGCATGTCAACAATTGAGTCCAAGTGGTTCTGCTGTGATCATCTACCATAGTAATGAAATTTCTGTACTTATCATGGATGTATTCATGATAAGGTCCCCACAAGTCCACATGAAGCAGTTCAAACTTTAGAAGTTGTACCGGTTTTCTGTGGAAAAGGAAGTCTGGTTTGCCTTGCCATGGGGAAAATTGTGCAAATGAATGGTTGTTTAGGAGAGAAATTAGTAGGTATGGCATAAATACCTTTCATTTTCACAAATGGTACATGTCCCAGTCTATTGTGCCACAAAACATTCACATTGTTGGAAAAATATTTAAATTCTGAAACTTTATCATTCAAGGTAGTAGAGCTAATGGTGGAAAGAGAAATGTTCTACATGTGATTCATAGGGAATTTATTTACAGGAGAGGATGGAGGAAACTACAGATTATTGATAGAAGTGCTATTTACATCACAATAGTGAACAGAAGCTGAATTGGGAGAATCACTGCTTCTCAAGCATTTGGTGCACAACGAGTACAAGCCATCTCTTACTTTACCAATCTCTAGAGGCCTCTTCACTGAAGGGGCCTGCAGAAGACAAGTATTATCAGTGAATGATGTTATACCTATGAGGTGTTTGGTTAACCAAAAAACAAACACAAGGTTGAACTTGAAAGAAGGGACTAAGAAGACTCTGTGCAATACAATTTTAGATGTCAAAACAACATCACCAATTTCAGAAACCTTGACTTTGTATCCATTGGGTAGGACTACTAGAAGAGGGTAAGGCAAGAGGTTGATGTTAGACATTATAGATCTATTGAATGTCATGTGGTTGGATGCTCCTGAATCCAGTATCCATGTGTCAGCTTTGGACTCAAAACATTTGCATGAAAGTTTACCAAAATCTACAGAAGAGGTGCATACTACCATACCTGCAAAGTTAACAACATTGTCACTTGATGGATGAGAACTTCTTGAGGGTCTTCCAGCATCTCCACTTCCCACATGAAATTGTTGAAGCAAGCTCACAAGTTGACCATACTGTTCCTCAGTAATATTCATGTTTCTTCCATCATCTTGTGTCTTGTTCTCATTTTCTTTGCCAGCAGCATTACTACTACTGACTCCCTGCACACTTGCAACCATTCTCTTTCCTTTGTTATTGTACCTAGAGTTCTGACCATAGTTCTGCCCACTCGATAAATGCCTTGGAGTGAAATTCTGAACAGTATTCTGATTGTTTTGTGGTAACCATGTAGTTTGTAGCATCTGTCCTTACTGTGACCTGGTTTCCTGCAATACTCACATATAGGTCTAGTTCTAGGAGCTCCACCATAATTGTTGTTTGTTTGAAAATTTGTTTTAAAAGAACTATGTCCTAGTGCATTCACATTCAGTGAAGTTGACTCAAGAGACATATGATTCACTGGTTTAATCTCCCTTTGTTTTTCATCCTGAACTAGAAGTGAGAAAGCCTGTGCTAGGCTAGGTAAAGGGTTCATCTTGAGAATACTACCTCGAACCATCGTGTAGACCTCATTCAATCCCATAAGAAACTGAATTAGTCTTCTATCTTGTTCAGCTTTAAACACACTTTCTTTTGCTCCACAATTACAGACACAATTACATTGATTCCTTTTGTTCAAAGTAGTGAGCTCTTCCCAGAGTTTCTTCAATTTAGTGTAATAAGTGGTTATATCAAGTGTACCTTGGGATAGATCATTAATCTCTTTCTGAATTTGGTACAATCTCGCTCCATTGGTCTGTTCATACCTGTCGTCCAATTCCTTCCAAAGTTCAACAACATCACTCGCATATTCTACACTGTTTTCCATTTCCTTAGAAAGTGAATTTAGTATCCAAGATGTCACCATATTGTCATAGCGTTCCCATTGTCGAAACTGTGGTGACGAAGGATCTGGTTGTCTACATTCACCATTTATGAAGCCCAATTTGTTTTTCACGGAAAGACCTCTTAATACGCTTCTCCTCCAGGATCTATATCCTATTCCGTCAAAAGCTACTGAGACGAGCATAGCTCCTGGGTTATCAGATGGATGAAGATACAGGGGATCACTCGGATCAATTCCTGTGTTCGTCGCAGTGATTGTAGCAGCAATATCTACTTCAGTCGACTCATTTCGGTCAAGCACAACCATGATCAAGAGTAATTAACAACAAATTGTCAACAACGCTACTGTATTCTCAAATTAGGGCAAATTTCAAAAATTGATGAAAATCGAAGAAAAACAGAAAGCAATTCAAGGAGTATAGAGAGGCGAGATTGGCCTCGCTATGATACCATGCAAAGATTATCAACAAAGATTAGAGCATAAGAGCTCTGTCGTGGCTCCCATGTCAACAATGGAAGCTTCCAGAAAAAGAGAGAGACAGTTAAGTGGGAGAGAGATAGTGGAATGAAGAAAATGAACTTCATCACTTGTATTCATACACTCCTCAACTATTTATACATATTCGTATCTGGCAAAGAAGAAAACTAACTAATCAGTTAACTAGAGTTCTAACTAACTAACTGCAGTCTATAGTATTAACTAACTACTAACACTGGTTAACTAACTCGCACAGTGTTAACTAACTAACTAACTACAGTGTTAGCTAACTAATGACCGTAACTAAACATTAAATATCTCAATAATATTAACTGTTGGCAACCCAAGCTCCAAGAAGGTTGAATGGTGCACTTGGTTGAAAGATGAGTTATTTACCAAGAGGATGATGAATCAATTCCCACTTAATACATTTTTTCTCTTTTTTTTAGCAGTGTGCTCATGTACTAAAAATCTTAAATCCGCACTGCTTGAGTCAACTTGTATACATTTCATAAGTTGATTAATCATGTATTTGCTACACATGTAGCAAGTAACTATCTCAAGCAAGAGTTAGATCGACAAAAGAAATTGCTTAGCGTTTTTTTTTTGTCGAGTTGATTTGAAACCTAGTCTTCCATAACTTGTATCTCACTACATTGACCATTAAATTATACTCTTGGGTGAGTTTTTCTGGTTCATATTATTTGATTAAAATGCAAGGGCAAAGGAGGATTTTAGCTCGGAAGGTATACTAGTGATGGTGGTGGTTTGCAAATCAAAATCATTAATTGGTTGTATTTGAAACAAAAAAAAATTAAAATAATTAGGCAGTGCAGAAAAATTGACGAAATTAGAAAGGCATTAGGTCAATATCATCATGGAGAAGAGTGTCCTAATTAATCCAGCTAAGAAGTTGGTAGTTTAATTTATATCTTAAACTCTCATTCTCTTTGTACATCCACCTGATATTTGTGTTGTTCCATCTTTTCAAAAGTTCAATTAATAAACAGGTGTGATGTTGCTTGCATAAATTTCATGCCTATCTTCTTCTGTAGGGAAAGTGAAACTTGTTGCTGAACTTCATAGATTAGATGCAGGGTTGATAGTGTAATTTTTTTTCACTGTCATAAATATTAGTAGGCGTTTGGACATAAGAATCGTAAAATTCGAAAAAATGGTGAAATTTTTTTCCAGGTGAAAATAGTATTTGACATTTAGAATTGTGTTTGGACATAAATTTCAGTTTGGGTGGTTTTTGAAGTTTTGTGAGTGAAATTTTTTAAAAAACAGCTTTTTGCAGTTTTCAAATTTTCGAAAATTTCCGAAATGCATCTTTGAAAAATGCTGATTTCGAAAAAAAGGTGAATTTTTTTTGAAAAAATCTTTCATCAAATTTTATGTCCAGATGGGCACTTAATCTAATTTTTTGATGTCATAATGATGCGCATGGGGCAGCGGGAAAGTCTGGTAAATTCGGTAACACCAGCAATAGTGGGACTTTACCCTTATGAATTTGTTCATATGATAATATATCCTTTGCCTATACTCTCCTGCTCTCTCTGTTATTATTACATTTGAGAGTAACAGTAAAGCAAAGCAAAAGCAATTTAGAAGAAATTGAATTACAAGAAGAGAGCAGAACAGAACCTGAAGCAGAGGAAGAGGAGCCCGCCATTTCTGCTGTCTTCAACTATAAGACAAACTGACTTTGAGACGACCCCTCACCCAACACTCTGCCCCAGCATTAGATACGACACTCAAACCATATTCCAGTATACTACTACTAACAATTACTTTTACTCAGAGACGAATCCAAAATTTTAACTATGTCTGTATAAGATATTACCATCATATTAAATTCATTCATTTCGGATGAATTGTCGGTATTGAACATTGAGACCCCACTTTTGAATCAACAAATCCCTCTGTGTGTCTCCTCTTGCTGATCAACCCATCATCATCTCACTCTCTCCATATTCATATTGAGAAAAGAGTGAAATTGTGGTCCTTTCTTTGTGGGTATTTTCCAAGATTTTTTATCTGTTAAACATAAGCTATATGGATTCCAGGACCCGTCTGGATTATGCTTTGTTTCAGCTCACCCCAACAAGAACCAGGTATTTGTTTACTACTACTATTCATGTTAATTAATGCCAACTGTTCTTGGGATCTAACATTGATATTGTTTCAAATTTGGTTGAATGTTTAAAGATGCGATCTTGTAATCTATTCTGGTAACAATTCGGAGAAATTAGCTTCTGGTTTACTCGAGCCTTTTATTACACATCTCAAATCAGCTAAAGATCAAATTTCTAAAGGGGGTTATTCCATTACTCTTCGACCTTCACCAACTAATGCTTATTGGTTCACTAAAGCTACTTTACAAAGGTAAAGCACAGCTTTCTTTTTACCTTCTATTAGCTTTTCATTTTATATTTTTCTTGTCCAAATAATCATTCAACTTTTGTTACCTCCTCCTATTATTTTTCTTGTCATTGCTTTTGACGATGTTTTTTGGGCTGCTATGTTTTTCAACATCCTCAGGTTTGTGGGATTTGTTAGTACTCCTGAAATTCTTGAGCGATTTGTAACCATAGATAGAGAAATTACACAGATTGAGTGCTCAGTTCAATCTAATGAACAAACAAATGGCATTATCAATGCTGAAGGTATGTTCACCAACATATTCGTGTTAGGTCCCTGCACTTGATGCACACTTAATTCATTGCCCTAGCCCCTATGTGTGTGCATGTGTGTGTGTGAATGTGTTTATTCAATTGATCTCAGTTCTGGTCATCTGCTGTTGTCTACATAGATTTCTCTTTCTCTCTCTCTCCCCGGGCTGTGCATAATTTGGTAAATACTGAATTACCGTACCGAAACCGAAAATTTTGATATTCGGTATTCGATATTTTGGTATTCGGTATGGTATTTGATTTGAGTTTTAAAAATAATTTGGTATTAGATATGATATTTGGTATTTGAAAATAAAATACCGAAATACCGATACCGAAATGTCTAAATACCGTACCGTACCAACCAACGAACACCCCTACTCTCTCCCGTCCTTCGTATGTATTCGATACTTTTGGCCATTATGTTCTTAATTGTAAACGAATTAGCTTATCAAAAGTATTGAATTAGTCTATTAACAAAAGGAGTCAAAAGATTAGAATTGAGGAGATAAAATGTATGTTGTTTGTTTGTTCAGTTTTTGACAATAGTGGTTGCTCATGTTTATGTGATGTGCCATGAAGTCAAATATGTGTTGTCACAGTGCAATAACAATAGACAGGCTTCAGCCTATTCTTTTAGGGTGACAACTGAGATTTATAAGAAACAGATTGATGAAGCGTTTTGAGGTTCTTTTTATTTAATCTTCAGGAAATGCATCAGCTTTTGATGGAGATTCCAAATTCTCTGCTCGATTTTCAAAGGTATATCAATATACGAATTCAATAAAACTATGTTTCATCTCATGTTTACTGGACATACTTACTCATTAATAACTGACATTGTGATACTGAAGTTCAAAGGTGAATCTGATGGTATTGGTGACGCTGCACAAGAAGAAAATCCCAAGTAAGCTCTTGTGTTTTGTCAACATTACTAGACAGGAAAGGGATTCAATTTATATGACTGTGCGCTCTTTGCTATGGATAGGGTTCGTCTTCAACGTGTTCTCGAAAGCAGAAAAGCAGTTTTAAGGAGAGAGCAAGCAATGGCTTATGCTCGTGCATTGGTATCTGGCTTTGATATGGACAATTTGGATGACCTCATATCGTTTGCTAATGCTTTTGGAGCTCTACGTTTAAGGTATGATTTGAATGCAGCCAATTGCGACATCTAGGTGTAATCCATTAGAGCATATACAGGGTTATATCGCAGATTTTTTTGTTTGTGCCAACAAATTACTGCAAAAATGGAGCAGTGATGTACATTACTGGTGTTACATTTTCTTCGAAAGGCTTACCTAGAGATAGCTAGTTGATGAGTATTTCTGTTTACAACCATCTGGTTTAGTACTTCTCCTCATTTCTTTCCTTTTATTTTCTTTCTGAAACCTTTTGGTTAATTTCTGTTTAGGTTCTCTTTGCTCTGATCTATTGTCTGTGAACTGAGAGTCTCCCCGAAACAAGTTCTCTATCCCTTCGGGGTAACGGTAAAGTCTGAAATACCGCTTAAGCAAGAGACCGTACCCCTACCCTAAGGTAGAGAGGTTGTTTCCAATAGAAACTCGGCATTCTTCCCTCCAAGAACTCCCCACCTTGCTCTTGGAGTGACTCGAACTCACAACCTCTTGGTTGGAAGTAGAGGATGCTTACCATCAGAGCAACCCACCTTGTCTAGTTCTTACTCTCTAACCATGTTATACTAATTCTAATTTTGTGCCGGCCAGTGGAATTTATACTATTTAGACCTTTTCCCAATAGTGGATGATTACTGAAATATACTTCTGCCTGTATCTAGGGAAGCATGCATTAAATTTATGGAGCTATGTAACAAAAAGAGAGATGACGGGATCTGGATGGATGAAGTGGCAGCCCTTCAGGCCTACTCTCCTGAATTTTCATATTTCGGTAGATCTGGAATCATGCTTGCTGCTGAACATAGTGATGTTACTCAAGATATCATGATGAACAATCAAAATATCGGTCTCTCCAGCAGAAAACAGAATGGTTCTATTGATACACCGACATCTGATACCATAAGTCATGCAAGTTTAGATACTAATCAAGGTATATATGACAATATTTTCCATATTTGTTTCACTTGTAATCGTAAATAGCTTCCATGATGACATATCTCAGTTATGTTTACCATGCATATGAGTCTTTTCACATTGTTTATATTCATTTTTGTGAACCATCTTGCTTGTGTGTTGTCTCTGAGCCGAGGGTCTCCCAGAAACAGCCTCTCTACCCCCTCTGGAGTAGGGGTAAGGTTTGCGTACACTCTACCCTCCCCAGACCCCACTGGTGGGATTTTATTGGGTTGTTGTTGTTGCTGTTGCATCTTGCTTGTGTGATGGCTAAACTCTGCTGCTTTTGTATGTGGAATTGCAGAAAATGGATTACCACCACCAATCCAAATGCACTCTACAGATGGAAAATCACAAGCAATATGGCCAAACAATCTACCACCTTACATGCAAAATTTTCAAAATCCTGCATTTCAACAAATGCCACCATATCCAGGATACATGTTTTCAGGCATGCAGGTTAATCCAACTTACTATCCTGGAATGCCATGGCCTGCAAATGCGGAAGATTCTATTCGAGGTCCTGGTCATGAATCAGATTATAATTGGAAGAATAAACCGCCTTCCAAGAATAAGAAGAAATACTCAAATGGGAGGGGACCAATTAATTCAACAGAAGATGATAGACATGAAAGCAATAATTCAGCCTCTAACAGTGATTCAGATGACTATGAGGATGACAAGAAAACGCAGCTGCCTATTGACAACCTTCAGACCAAGAAGCATGGGAAAAGTTCATCAAGAAAAGTTGTTATCCGCAACATAAACTACATAGCTTCGAATAGAAATGAACAAAGTGACAGCAGCACTGAGGATAGTTCTGCCGATGAGGATGCAGGTTCCCTCAGAAAGCAGGTAGAAGAAGCAGTTGGATCATGGGAGAGGCACCACAACTCAACGTCTCGCAACAAGAAGAAACGAGATGGAAAGAAGGTAAACAAAAGTGGCAATATCTTAAATGGGGCTTCTAAGGGGGATACTAAGGATGAAGTTACCAGAGAAGAAAACATCGGTAAGAATTGGGATATCTTCCAGAACATTCTTATGCAAGATGCTGATTCGAGGTCCAATGGCACGGGATCAAAGAGCTTTGTGGAAGATGTAGCACCTGCATCCAATGTTAGATCAGAAGATTTATTAAAGCAATGGACTCCATCAGCCGATTCTCTCATTGTGTCCGAGAGACAACTAGGACATGAAGATAAAGTGCCTCAACAAAACATTGGGGAAGAAAAAAGTCTTCGACCAGTTAATAGAAGAGAAAGCACAGAAGAAGAGTTGTTATTTTCACATAGCTTACAGGAGTCAGATCGCTATCCTCGGTCTACCTTGTCCAACGGTGACACTGAATCAGTTGTATTTAAGAACCACAAAGAGGAGGATTGGTTAGCTGGTAATCTACTGAATAAATCAACACATCAAGGAGAAATCTCAGATCAAAATATCTTTGTTGGAGATCATGCTTTGGAGACGGGGAAACATAAGAATGGCGTTCTATTTGATGACTCCATTATGGTTCAATCCCATTCAGTTGATACCGCGTCTGATTATCACCAACAGACAGACATTTTCATGGTTTCAGACATCGTCGGAGCTGAACAAGTTAAGCACAACAAGCCTAATCATGTAGTAGAAGATAAGCTTGATGCTTCTGATACATGTGAACCAAATGACCTTTTCATGGTGCTTGAAAGGTCTTCAACTGCTGAGCAAGTTCCAGCTTCTTGGAATCCTGAAATAGATTACGAAAATGATGTCTTCATGTCTGAAACTCATAAAATTCACAGTGATGTCAGACCTACTGATATGATACTTCCACAAAATGGTGAAGAAACCAAAAAGATCAGTAAGGACCTTGGACGAAAGGGAGTTGGCAAAGAACCAAAATCTAAAGCTTCAGTTGGATCTCTAGGAAGGACCAAATCTGAGATATCTTCAAGAATCAAGAAATCTCCTTCTGCAAGTAATAGAACCACATTGCAAAAGAGCAAAGCTGAGAAGGTATGGACAGTCTGTACTGCAGTGCGTGGACATCTAATACGAGTAAACTTTTATTAACCTTGCATCTCTATCTTTTTAATATAATTTATGTTCGCTCAATTTTGCTGGATCTATGTTTAAGGTGAAACCTTTTTCAAGAAATGTGTCGTTTGAGAGGCAGATGAATACTATGTTGCGCGGGCTCTCCAAAATGTAGCCGCACCCGTGTCAGATCCTTCAAAAATGCACTACTTTTGGAGGATCCGACACGTGTCCAGCCACATTTTCGGAGAGTCCGAGCAACATAGGATGAATATTCAGTTTCTAGTATAAGTAGGGCTGCTTGATATGATTAGTTAAGATTAATCTGCCTTGTTTAGAGAGATTTTATAATGAACAGCATATCATCATATCTCAACAAGGAGAAGAAAAAGAAAATATTAGAAAACCCTCTTCCAAGGGATGGTTTTTCCTGTTCTTTTCATCTATCATTCTTATTATTATTGTTTACTATTTGAATTTCTCTATGTTACTGACAGGACGAGGAGAGTAGAAAGAAATTGGAACAATCATTATTGCAGCGGCAAAAGAGAATTGCAGAAAGAAGTGGTACCACTGGTTTTACCAAACCAACTACAAGGAAGTATGCAAAAGAGTCAGCCACATCTTCAAAAGTTGAGAAGCCAAAATCTGAGGCTCCAACTGAGGCAACCAATAGATTACATAAACCAGTTTGTAAGAGTTCCACTATAGATCGCCTTTCAGCTACAAGAACAGCTAAGGATCGATCAATCGAGTCAAAAACTACTCCAAGTAGGAAAGCAAGTCAAAAGGAGAATAAAGTGATTGTTCCATTACAGAAGTCAGCTGGAAACGAGAGTAAGAAAGGTCCACGTAAGGTCAAGCCTTCAGATTCAAAAAGTCATCAGGTCAAGCCTTCGGATACAAAAGTTAATGGAAAAGATTTTTCTGCATATAATTCTCAGAAGGTAAAAGATGGAAAGGGTGACATAATGTTAATGTCAAACGAACACGGATCTGAACTAAGACCACAGTTTTCTAATAAGACTGTTGATGCTAAGAACACGGAGGAGGTACATAGCATATCATTAAATGAGAAGAAGGATATACCTATACTTTCTGCTGAGCATTTGAAAGATGAAAAGAAACAAAGTTCTAACAAGGTAAGGTTTGTACTATCTGAAGTTGAAAGCTCAGCAGCTGTTGATGATGTTATTGGAGTTGGTCCTCAAGTGAATGGTAATCCGTCGCCTGTCAATCCTCTGACTTCCTCTGCTTCCAAAATGCATGAGGGCAGTAACATAAATGTGGAGCCTACAAAATGCCAAGAGATCCTCTCAAACAAAGTCTCTACGCCTCCTCCAAATAATGAAATGAACCTCGAGGCAAATAACGCGAGAAGAAAATGGATAACTGATGAAAGCTCTCTTAAAGTTACCAAAGGATTCAGAAAACTTCTCTTGTTTGGTCGGAAAAACTGAATCCTTCCTTGTGGTCAAGTCTTGGCATTTGTGTGTCGTCGATATCACCCTCTTGAGTGGTAGTGTAGGATACAGAAGCTGCAGTTTTAAGGCATAATAAGGCATCAGGTATTGCTGCATGAGTGACTGCTGTGAATAGGTGAATTGTGTGATGAGTGTTGTGGTTTTTATTATAAAAACTTGTATCCTAATAATATATCTCTGTTATTTGTAATCTTTTTGCGATATTATTCTCTGCCTAAAGAAAAGAAAAGAATCGTTTAATTTTTGGAGTGAAACCTACAATCATGTAATTCTCTTATGAAGTATAACGTTATTATATTGTTTGAATTCATATTCTTTTTATAAAGTTGAGTCTGAGTGTTTCAAGCGCTACTACATTACACTTATAAATCCTTGAGTGAAACATCAAATGCATGACTAACAAAATTCCTTAAATGCAATTCCCATAAAGAGATGATAATGGGAGAAAGGGTGAAATTACAATCTCTTCTGGAATGGAACAAAGGGGAATAATCAGAGGCGTATGTAGTGAAATGAGATACAAACCTTACCAGCAATCCCACATCGATAGTTTAATGATATTTATGTCTGCTGATATGCAATAGGTACCACCTTGTAGCCTGTGTTCGTAGAAAGGAGAGACGGTTGGCATCTCCCCTGACAGGGACGGGAACAGCCTTCGGGCTTAACCTGTTACCAGACACATCCGGTTAAGGCTACCCACTTCGGTGGATCTTACCCAATTTTTTTACTCTAGTTTTCCACCTCGGAAATTACGCTTGGATTTTTTAGGTGTCTAATCTAAAAGGTGATTTGTGAATGACAAAGGAACTTAAGCGTCTGAAAAAATTCTTATTCTCATAGTTCCTTGAATTCATCGATTTTCATGCACTAATTCAGGGCCGAGCTAGAGTGCTGGAGTGAGGTACATCCGAACTCAGTAGCTTATCACTAGATGAGGAAAAACCCATATACAGGCCCAATATTATAGTATTAAAATTATTATTTGTGGGGACTCAATTAATTTTTTGATAAATAAATTGATCTTTGTTATATCCATTTAATCACGGATAGAGAATGATATTGGGGATCACAATTTATAATTAGTTTAAAATAATTTACTTAAGATTAAACTATAAATTATAATCCGTTCAAGTTGCTCCAATTAATATAAAAAAACTATGTGCTATAATACTTATTTTTTAATATTCATATCAAATATAAACATCAAATTGAAAGTTTGATTTCAATGGTATTATTTTTCCAATGGATTTGAATATTTTACAAGAGAATACATTAAAGTTACAAGTGTCATCTATATTAACAAATGTTCTAGAATAAGAAACTTACCAATCTATATGTAAACTATTCTTGAATACATCCAAATTGGTCTCGCAAGAGTTTCAACAGTGGGAACAATCAGCTACTCGATGAAAGTTAACATGTACAACATCATTCTTTACAATTTGATAAAAGATGGGGAAAAACTTACTATTGATTTTACTTCATGTCTTGTATACAACAAAATCAAGAGAAATTTTAGTACAGTAAATAAAGAGAACTTCCAAGGGGACTTGCATCCCTAAAGAGGCAATTTACTACTTCAAACAAGAGAATCAAAGACACTAAACAAATATTAACATGATAAAATTGTAGTAATTCAATATAATAGTTCAAATTATATTTTATTACAACTCATTTAAATTGATTGATCTTAACTGGTGATAAAATATTAAACATTTGATAGAAGTCTATATAAATTATTGTAGAAATTTTAATTTTTTTATTAATTAAGGAAATAAGAGAAATGTTTTTATTTTTCTATAGATTTATCACATATTAATTTTCTTACATATAAAAATTATAAAAAATAAAGTTTAGGATAATTTATTGATAGTTGAAAACTTACGAGGGAAGAATGAGTACAAACCATGTAAATTAAATTTTTACATCAATTAAGCATATAAGAGATAGCCCCTAATAAACTATACTTTTTAAAATTACTTTTCAAAATGGAATTCACTAATTTGAAATCGCCTTCAAATAGTGTGGATAGATGAAAACCTTTTAATTTTAATTTTTAAATTGCTTACAGTATGGGTAAATACGAAAATGTTGTGAATATTTACCAACATCTCTCTTTGTTGCTTTATTATTTAAATATTAAGTTTACTTTCTCTGTGCAAACTTCTAGTTGACAAAACAAAAATTAATAATTTTACCAGATGAGAAAAGAAACGTTCCAAATGATTATTTGGAGGCAGTATTCTGTGCAAAAGTAGTCTAATCAACATGACACAACATTTAAAGGAGTGTTGTGGTTAGGGGGTGTACGAATGAAACCGACAAACTGCACCAACCCGATAATTCGAGTCAAACCGAGAAAAAAAACCCGATTATGATTTGGTTTGATTTGGTTTGGTGTTGGAAAAAAAACCCAAACCATATTTGGTTTGGCTTGGTTTTAACTAAAAAAAGTCAAACCGAATCAAACCAACCCGACATTATATGTATAAAAGTTTTAAATATATTTAATGCATAAAAATATTTATGATAGAGAGTAGTTTATAAATATTTCTTAAACTTTTTCATAGTTTTATCTTTTAACGTATTATTTCAAGTTTGGGCTTATAATTTTTGGATGCTCCAATAAGTTTTATAGTACATAAATGTTAGTAACTCAAATAAATCTTAAACCAAAATCAAATCAATACTAATCTTAATTAAAGACATTCAATTCGATTGTACTATGAATGAAAATAGTGTTGGATATCTATTTTTTAGTTTTCTCATTGTTTAGATAAAATGTATAACTTATTTTTCTTTTAATGGTTAGTCATGTAAAGAATAGTACTTATTAGTCATAATTTTAAATTATGTTGTTTACATTATGACTTATTAACAATATTTACTTTATGCGATTTTATTATCTTTATTGTTGAATATTTTAGTACAATGCCATGACTCATCTCATATTTATGTTATTTTATTGAAAATACCTTATATAGTTCTGTCTTACTAGGATTAAAAAAAATATATGAAGCAGAAATTTTACGTTTTGTGCTATAAAGACTTTATGGAAAAAAAAAACGGAAAAAATCCGAAAAACCGAGATTAAAAAACTCGACTTTTATTGGTTTGGTTTGGTATTTAATTTTAATAACCCGATACAATTGGTTTGTTTGGTAATTAGAATATCCGAACCAACCCGACCTATGTGTACCCCTAGTTGTGGTTATGAGAATGTGGGTCCCACGTATATCAATGACTATTTGCATTTAAAAATTACAAACAATATATGAGCTTTTTTGAAATGACATATATGCCCTTGATCGATCATCTTTCCTTTTCTATATAATAAAAATAAAAAATTTATTAAATATAAAATTTATTAATTTAAAATCCAATAATTCTTTACCCATAAATTTAAAATTATAGCTCCGCCTTTGATTAGTATGTTAGAGTTAAAAGAATCCATGTCTAACCGAAAAAAGAAAAGAAAAGGCAAGGCAGTGGTGACATTTTTTTCTCTTTTTGTGTTAAAGCAGGTCATGCAACTAATAGTACCAATAGAACTGCCAATATTTGGTGTCTCTTAGTTTTAGTTTTCCAATATTGTTCCTCACTACTTTAATCTATTTCACTAAATTTGTAGAATATTGAGGGCCTTTTCACTACTAAAAATCCGTAAAAAAACAATCAAAAATTTTCGACCAAAGTTGGTCGCTAAATTGGAGAAAATTATTAAATAATTATTTTAAATACTTTACCGACCAAGGTTGATCGCTTTTTGGTCGATAAAGTGGTCAACATGTTGACCGGGCTGGTCAGACTTGTTTGGTCAAAGAAATATTGAAATTAGCGACCAACTTTGGTCACTAATGTGAGACTCAGTTATAACGTTTTAATAATTATATTATTATTCAAATTTTTTATAAAATATAAATAAATATTATTTAAATTTAGCGACCAAAGTTGGTCGGTTATGAAAGGGAAAGCAGTTAGCGACCGACTTTGGTCGCTAATCTGGGACCCAGTTCTAACGTTTAACAATTATATTATTATTTAAAATATTTTATAAAATATAAATAAATCTAATTTAAATTTAGCGACCAAATAATTTCTGGATAATTAGCGACCAAAGTTGGTCTCTTTTCAGGTCAACATTGGTCAAAATTAAAAATCACTTTTATATTTACTATCTAAATAATATAAATGTAATCCGTTAACACTTTTGTAATACAAGAGATGAATACACTAAAATATACTCTAACATGATATATATGTAGTTAAAATAGTACAACGAAGCGTGTTATATATATATATATATATATATATATATATATATATATAGGTCGAGACGTTTTGTTTTTAATATTCAACGATGCATTTGAGTAGGTTATAAGTCGATGAATCAATTTACAAATGTATCAATCCCTAAAATAACCCGACACTGTGTTCCTAACGCTTCATGTTCTTATATACACACACACAGCCACTACACTGTAATACTATAACGTATATATAACTTGTTATAGTATATGTTAGTGTGTGTATATATATATAACACACACTTCGTGCTACTTTAACTACATATATAGCATGTTATAGTATATGATACTGTATTCATTATTTGTATTATAATATAGTTAATGAATTACATTCATTCATCACTAGGTATAAGTCGATGAATCAATTATAACAGATTAATTGATATAGGTCGAGATGTTTTGTTTTAAGTATTCAGTGATGCATCTGAGTAGGTTATAAGTCGATGAATCAATTTACACACATATATATTTGATGAAAAATTATATGTCGCAGTCACAGGGATCACAACCATCTTCATCAGCGACTCCATCTATTTCAGGCCTTCGCCTGCGAGATAGTAGCTCTGACCCTCTACACCTTTCACACATGCCTCTAATGTACATGCTTCGGACGGTGATGCCGATGATGACGAGGAGGTGCATTATGATTAGTATGGCAGGATCATCATAGTCCCTGAGGGTGATGGGCAAGAGTTATTTGTTATTTTTACGTTTATTGTTTTGTACAGTTTGTACTAAGATATTAATGTATTTTTTTGTTAAATTGCAGGTTCATCCCGAGTAATATTACTACGAGGATAATCATCAAAGCCACCAGACAACTTTATGATGCCCCTTATACGAGTTGGAGTGAATTCCCATTCTCGCTGAAGGAGAAAAGTTTCAATCAATTTAAGGTATAAATGTTCTTTTAAGCAGTATAATTATTTATATTTATGATAGTTTCATATAATATTTAACTTTTGAAATACAGAGCAAGTGTGTATGGGAACACCGCTATAGCGCGGAAGTGGCTGTAAATTTTAATCACAAAGCTCACAAGCGGTTGTCGCATAGTTTCTCCATAGCTAGACAGTTGAACCAGAAGCTTGATTGGTTGCTTCAAAATTTATGGGAGGGATTCGCAAAGGCAATGGCTTACCGCAAAGTTCTTAGAGAAGAGCGAAAAAGGAAAGGAAGCTCGTGCATCTGAGAAGGGAGGCTCCTTGCACACTGGAGGTGCGATCAGCCAAGGGACAATAAAAAGAAGATTGGTACGTAATTGCTTAATTTATTTTAATTTTCAAAGTATATCTATTCTGTTTATTAACTAAAATTTATGAGTTTTCAAGAAAAGAAGTTGGGGCGTCCAATGAAGCAAGATGAGCTATTCAAGGAGACTCATATTGTAAAGAAGAAGAAAGAGACTGATCCAGAAAGGTGGGTCGAGGGCCGAGCCTCGACTGTACATGTAAATTTTTACTTTTCATTAAGTATTTCGATTTACTTTTATATAAATTTTGAAATACTAATTCAATGTAATTTTTCTTATAGGGTCGCTTCACAACTGACGCGGAGGAATTCATACGCAGTCAGCCACCTAATGAGTCGGGCGAGCCAATCCAACCTTCGGACGAGGATGCTGAAAGAATATGGATGGAGGCTGCTGGCGGTCCAAAATGGGGGAAGGTATACGGGCTTCCTACTAAGAAATTTCATCACTATAAGTGTGAAATGCAAGGAATGGGGACTTCCTCGCAAGGCGAGCAACTTGATGGGGAGAGATTCTCCGCTTGCGAGAGACAGTGACAAAGCTCACATTCGAGCTAGAAGCGGCCAAGGAAAGAGAAAAGCTTAGAGATGCTCAGTACGTTGGCATGCAAGCTCAGTACCATGGCATGCAAGCTCAGCTCAAAGCTCTCCTAGCTTCTAGAGCTTTTCCGATTCCCCAGTCTCGCGAGTCATCGCCAGAGGCTCAACTTGAACGTGAGCGTTCCTTCCGTCCTCCCCGTGCTCGTTTCTCCCGTCCTCCCCGTGATCGTTCTTCCCGTCCTCGACAAAATGACCCTTCTCTATACCGACTTGTTAATGAAGATTCATCAGACGGTGATGATAATGATGTTGTACAAAAAACTCCTTGAGTACTTTTATATACTTTGAACTAGACAATAGAACCGGTTTTCGAATGGACTTGTAATAAGCGTTAACTTAGTTTTGTTAGTTTAATTTGTTAGTTCTATTGAACTTTACGTTGTTGGTTTTAATGTTGTTGTTGTGTTGTTGTTGTTGTGTTGTTGTTGTTGTTGTTGTTGTTGTTGTTGTTGTTGCTGTTGTTGTGTTGTTGTTGTGTTGTTGTTGTTGTTGTTGTTGTTGCTGTTGTTGTGTTGTTGTGTTGTTGTTGTTGTTGTTGTTGGTATAGGATTATATTGGTATTAATTGATTATATTGTTATTTAGGAAACTTGGTATGCTGGCAGGTGGTGTAGCTGCCAAAATTATACTCAGAAAAGCGACCAAAGTTGGTCGCTTCCTTATTAAAAAAATAATAATTTTTGGACAATAGCGACCAAGGTTGGTTGCAAATGAACCGAGATTTTAAATAAGCGACTAACTTTGGTCGCTATTCTATTAAAAAAATATTTTCTGGACAATAGCGACCAACTTTGGTCGCTATTTTATTTAAAAAAATTAAATTCTGGAAATTAGCGACCAATTTCGGTCGCTTATATTTAAAAAAAATTAAAAAAATTAAGAAAAAGCGACCAACTTTGGTCGCTATTTTTCAGAATTTAAAATATAATATTTGGTTTATAGACCAAAGTTGGTCGCTAAATTTTGAATAATAATAAATAAATAAAAATCATAATTTAAATATACAGACCAACTTTGGTCGCTAAATTTTGAATAATAATAAATAAATAAAAATCATAATTTAAATATACAGACCAACTTTGGTCGCTAAATTTATATTATTAAAATATTGTACCGGCCAAAGTTGGTCGGTATTTTGTTTACCCTGAATATTTGGTCTTTTTACCTTAGAGACCAAAGTTGGTCGCTAATTAGCGACCAACTTTGGTCGCTAAGGTAAAAGGACAACCAATATAGCGACCAAGCCAGTTTGAACGTATTTTGGTCGGTATATTGAGATAAGCGACCAACTTTAATCGCTATATGTGGTCGCTTTTTGCCGGATTTCTAGTAGTGTTCATGTCATCATGTGTATCCAAAGTTCACCAAAATGTTACATAAAATATTAACTATCTAAAATCAACATCACACTTTTCTGCTAATTAGGATAATAATCTTACAGATTGGCTTGTATTAATTACTGTGACAGTTTAAGCATACATTTGAATCCCACCACCTACAGGTATTATATTTGTTAAATATTAACTTAGAAGCTTTTGTAAGATTTTATTTTATAATGGGTAGGTCATACTTATTCTTTTAATCAATTTTACAAATATCATAAACTCGGAACTGTGTCTTTTTAGCATGAATGGTGTTGAAAATATATAATCCAAGATATATAACAATAGAACCAAATGACTGTTTAAAAGTAAAACTATCGCAAGAAATATATGTCATTTCATCTTATAACAAATTGAGTAATAATAAGACCATTATCAAGCAGTTAGCAAAATAGGTACAAGTTAAACCTTGCCTCCTTAAAAGGTACTCCCTCCGTTCCAATTTATGTGAACTTGTTTGACTGGGCACAGAGTTTAAAAAAAAAAAATGAAGATTTTTGGAATTTGTGGTCCTAAACAAAGCAAAAAAGAGCCCAGAGTATTTGTGTGGTTATAAAAGCTTCTCATTGAGGGTAGAATTATAAGTTTAAGCTAAATTATTACCAAATTTAGAAAGAGTCATTCTTTTTGGATCGAACCAAAAATGAAATAAGTTCACATAAATTGGAACAGAGGGAGTAACATTTTTTTTGAATTGTTTATCTCCTATACATGCATATGGACTTGTATAAAAAATGAAGTGTGTAAGTTCAATAAATTCATGGTGTATAAGCTAACAATAACTACGAGTCAAAGTTAAGTAAATTAGGATCGGCTATATGAATCCCAGTGTCTATCTAATCAATCTCACGGAAATTGGGATCGACTAAATGAATCACCATTGTTCATGTCAATGGTATATAAACTACAAAATATACACATGGCAATGGAAAAAAACCCTACCACCTAATCCATTTAGAAAAGGATCGGTGATTTGTATTCTTATACATATATTCTCCTTTCAGATCTCTGAATCTGGCAACTAAGTTATCATAGTCAGGAAGCTTTGGATGTACATGGCTTACTCGAGGCGATTGTTCTTCAGCTTCACCACTTTTACAATCAAAGTCTTCATTTTTCCCAATCATAGCTTTGCATCGTTGGTCTGATCTGGTTCTCTTTGAGGTATAAATCTTACTACTGTTTAGGGTTTCAACCCAAGATGAGTCTGTAGTACTAGGACTAGTTTTGTAGCTGCTGAAATCTTCTGCGATAGTACATGATTCTTTAGCTATTTCATTCATGATTTGGAGTTTTACGTCTTCTTTTAGCTTTGTGGCAGTGAGATACTGTTTGGTCTGTGAGTTAACTGCGTTACCTGGAAGCAGTTCAACATTGCGTCGATCAAATTCTTGACCAAAAACTTCTTTAAATAGATTCCTCAGGGAATTTAGCTCTGGTAATTCGCCACATCTCGAGGCTGCAAATATTATACTGGACATTGCCTCTTCCACTTCATCAGGCAACTTGCTGCAGAATATACAGAATCAATTAACACTACTAAAGTTGAATTCAAAGGTTGCAAAATCAAATCATTTTTAAGAAACGGAGCCAAAACCCTCAAAACTTAAACTGGTTGGATTGTGACTTGTATATTGACTTGACCAAATAGGTTGAACGTGAAATAATTAATCAAACTATTTTTGGTCAAAATGAATCAAAATAAATGTAATCCAAATACGGGTCAAAATGCAGCACAACCCAAATATACAAATTTAATTTGGAGATTAGAAAATATGTGAATTTTGAAAAACTAAGGGCCATAAAAAGGATTCCTTTTTCTTCAAAAATTTCACTTTTTCTTTTACAAAGTGTTTGGCCATAAAAATTTTCGATTTTCACTTGAAGACGAATTTCGGAAATTTTTGAAAAACTCCAAAAATTAAGCTATTTTTCCAAATTTCCAATTCAGATCCCTCACAAACATTCAAAAAACAGCCCAAAATTATATTCATGTCCAAAACACAACTCTAATTTCAAATATCATTTTCACTTGTTTCCGAAATTTTACAATTCTTATGTCCAAACGCCCACATAAGGTGCTAATTTATGAAAAATACATTAACTACCTTGTTGCCATCTCTTGTTGAATTGTTCGGAACAGCTACAGAACAATAGTGAAAGATTTAATGAAAATGAGAAATTAGAACACAAATTATTCGTTTTACCTATGTCTGTTGATATCACGAAGGTTCGTAGTGATGCAGTCGCAAAAATTGTCAAGTTGGTGGTATACAGATAACCTGCTCTGTTCTCTATAAAGTTGTCCAACCTGTAACAAATTTTGTTTGTTCAATGAAAACTAATTAGAAATAGTGATGGGTTCATTAGCTACTACTATTAGTACATGCATGCAACAAACATAGGTCAACAAAAAGTCGTGAAACATAACGAAGAGGTGAGAGAGAATAATAATAATACTCTGGCAAAAGCGACATCATGGTGCCCAATCTGGAGAAGTTGAAAAATGTCGGAACGTACTTGTTTTATGATTGCATTTCTTCTCTTCCTTTGTATCACTAAACGTGCCTTAAATTGTTTGATTAGCTTCTTGCTGTACACAGGAAAAACTCGTTAGCTTTGTTGACAGTTTAAAGTTTATTACAGGTCACTTAAAATATAATTACAGCTCACATCATATCAGGAAATTAAGGGGAGTCAATACATAGTATATATACATATAATTTCTTTTTATCTAGTTACACAATGCATTTTCCCACGTGACACCCCTTCCTATAAGGTGGCTCCGCCACTAACAGGTCACCAACTATAATGTTGGTATAATTGGTTAGTGAATAACAACGGGTGGGTTTAATGTGTGCAGTGTATAAGCGAAGATAATGGCTGCAAGATCTAGGAAAGAAAGTGGCCGTGAGGTTACAAAGGTTGTGACTGCCTCTTGGTTGATTGGTTTGTCTTTTCCTGATCTGGTGTGGCTAACAGGAGACAGAAGGATGACGAATTTTTATTGGGAAAAGTAGAGTAGAAAGGGGTTCTTCTGCAGTGAAGCAAATGATCTAGCCAATCATTCTTCTACCGCGATATGAAGCTAGAGTATAAATGACTCTTTTTTGCTTTCTCATTCGGTATTTGAATTGGTGTCACAAGACCCATTAAAAATAAAGCGCTTTCTATCAAGCTCTTTTTTATTTTTGGACTCAAAACCGAGACATCTGATTAAGTATAAATGACTGTTCATCCCACGATAATCCTTGATGATAGCTAGCGTATTCTTACTTAGGTATTATCTATCAGTTCAACATAAATAAAAAATTAACAAACTAGTAAGGATTGAATCTTACAATCGTCCCAGCGAGCAACTGACCATTAATCAAAACTTTTCTTTCTGTGTTTGCTACTTCTAATTATCGACTTATAGTTTATTGTGGTTTCTTTACCTTTTCTACAATATTATAGGAACTTAGAAATAAAAATTGGATCTTTGGGAGTAACAAAACGAAGAGTGATTAAATAAAGGAAATCTCAGAAATGCCCATTTCCTTATATATTTATTTTCAGCAAACTAAGTAAGTACATATTAATTTCTTTCCTTCTCGCTTCTTGTTTATATTTTCTTAAATTCTTTCGTTTCTTTTTCTTTTCCCACAAAAGAATTGAAAATTAGAAAAACTGAATAATTTAACTGGACTAGATCCAGAACCAGTCACACAAACATATACCAGAGAATTCATAGAACTATACTATTGAACTAAATTCCAAAAAAATTCGCAAATATGGCTTCTTATGAACAAGGTAGAATGTCTTCTTAATTCTGTCAATTTCACGTTTTATTGTCTCTTTATTTTCAAAATTATCTCAAAGAGTATACATTCAATACTATAGTGTAACGAGTATGCAAGTGTTATGGCAACTTGTATCCGATTGGATCTTTTAATTATAGTAACTTGAGTATATTATGAAACAAAAAAAATAGTGAAACAAAATTATTTATTAAAAAAAAAAGGCAGAAAGGGGGGATTATATATTATGGCTTGGCATAAAGGAACAACATGAAAAGTAGGAAAAGAAAAAACAAGTGAAGAGGAGAGAAATTAGGAGCATTACCACTTGGAATGGTGTCTCCATCTTGAACCTTTAATAAATCCAGCAAATGGAGAGAGCAAATTCAACCCCATTTTATGTTTACTTCGTCGCCTACGAACTATCAACTTCTCAATGGACTATAGAAGAGAAATACAAAGGCATTCCTAAATATCTTATATATATTGTTCTCACCTTAAAACTAGCTAAGACAATAAGCCCATGAACATGCACTCATAAAAGGAAGGCAGAGGAAATAGAATCAATTACAATCAATTTTGTATCTTTATTTTCCATTTTCTGAAAATTCCTTCCAAATTGACACTGGCCTGGTGCATTTTTTACATTACATTTTCTTCGACTTACATGAACATATTTATGTGCTTTTAGAGGTGACCAAATTAAATATTGACTCGACCAATTATTAGACTGCTTCATTAAGCCAAACCCGCTAACGATATACATCTTATACTTACTAATAAATACTAGGCAAGCCACTTAGGGCGGAGGCAAGGAGAAGAGGGATTAAACTTTCTCTCTCTAGAATGAAATTTCTTCTCAGCCATTGCTGAGAAAGACGAGGAAATCAAAGGCGGGGGGG
>ML264120.1:0-20466 GCA_005239495.1 Nicotiana undulata | reverse complement strand
GGGTGGGGGGAGGGTCGCACATGCAAGGAACAATTCTGAACAAAACAAATGGGACAAGAGGAATTTCGCAATCAGCGAATGCAAAGAGAACTCGTAGCATCAATGTATTGCAAGGGATATTGCCTTTGGATCTGAGCCAATCAACTATTGATGGTGAGGAATCAAGGAATTGTGAAGCAAATAACATAATTGGAAGAAAAAAACAGGAAGAGGGACGCAAATCATGGGCAGAAAGAATGGGCAATTGCAGGAGATAAAGCTCCAGGTCCGGATGGGGTTGGGAGCTAGTTTTATAAAGATTGCTGGGATATCGTGGGAATGATGTAAAAAATGGGGTACTGGAGTTCTTTAGTGAAGGCAGAATGCTCAAAAGTGTAAATAATACTGTGATAACTCTTATTCCTAAGAGTAATCATGCTGAAGCAGTAGGTGATTACAGGCCAATTGCTTGTTGCAACACCATATATAAAGTGATCTCGAAGATGCTCTATAATAGGATCAAGAAAGTACTACCAGGGATAATCTCTCCAAACCAAAGTTCTTTCGTGAAGGAAGAAATATAGTACATAACATTTTGATATGCCAAGATTTGGTGAGGCTATACAAAAGGAAGAATACTACTAGAAGCTGTCTAATTAAAGTAGACCTAAGGAAGGCGTATGACACTGTGGAATGGGGTTTTGTGGAAGAGATGTTGCATGCTCTTAACTTCCCTAAAAAATTCATAAAATGGGTGATGGCTTGTATGACATCTACTCAGTATACAATAGCAGTGAATGGTGGAGTGTATGGCAACATTGAGGGAAAATGAGGGCTTAGGTAAGGGGATTCAATATCCCCTCTCCTATTTATTATTTGCATGGAATATCTCAAGAATTATGAAGTGGATCACTGAACAAAAAGGGTTCCAGTTTCATACAAAATGTTGAGGGATCGGATTGAATCATCTTTGTTTTGCTGATGATGTGTTATTCTTCTGTAAGGGGGAGTGACAATCTGTGGAGATGATACTAAGGGGATTGAAGTCCTTCTCACAAGCGTAAGGTCTGGACACTAATGCAGCTAAATCAAACATCTATAGTGCGAACATGGAGGAACAATGTATTTAGAATATATGTGAGATGACAGGATATCAAAGAGGGACATTACCATTCAGATACTTGGGTGTTCCAATATCTGCTAGGAAGTTATCAACAACAGACTATGAAATATTGGTGGAGAAAATGGCAAACAAAGTTAGAACATGGGGGACAAAAAATATTTCATATGCTGGAAGGGTGATGCTAGTGAATTCGGTGTTGATGCAGGTGCACTCATATTGGGCATCTATTTTCATCCTACCAAAAAAGGTTTTAAGGAGCATAACTGCCATCTGTAGGAGCTTTCTATGGGCAGGAAAGGGGAACTCAACCAAAATGGCATTAGTAGCATGGGACATAGTGTGTAGACCAAAAGAACAAGGGGGTTTGGGGATAACATATTGTATAACTTGGAATGAAGCAGCAATGGTGAAATATGTATGGGACATAGCAAATAATGAAGACAATTTATGGGCAAAATGGGTCAACCATGTCTACTTGAAGGAGCAATCATGGTAGCAATATGCACCTTCAAATAACAATTGTTGGTATTGGAAGAAGATATGTTCCATTAGGGATAAATATGCTGTTGGTTTTGTGAATAATGGATGGCTAACACAGGGGGGGAAATATACTATGAAGAGTGGATACCAATGGAGTAAAGGATAAGCAGATAAACAACTATGGTATCGAGGGGTATGTAGTCGGATGAATGTGCCTAAGCATAGCTTCACTAGCTGGCTTGCCATGCATAGAAAGTTACTTACTAAGGAGAGACTACAAAAATTGAAGATTAGCCAAGACAATGGGTGTGTGATCTGTGGGAACCAAGCAGAAACAGTGGAGCATCTCTTCTTTGAGTGCAAATTATCACAGAAATGCCTTAAAAGGATGCTAGAATGGATACAGAGAGGGACAACAAAACATGATTTACAGGGAATATGGAAGAGAGTAATACGAGGTGTTCAAGGGAAGAAATGCAGGGAGTTCATAACATCAGTGGTCGCAGCAATAATATATAGAATTTGGTGGGCAAGAAATGAAGCTTTGTGGAATCAAAGAGTCCCTACACCAAAGAGCATATGTGTACATATACAACAAGAGTGTAAGATCAGAGTAGTACCTTTGTTAAAAAAAATGTAATAGGAAGGAGAGGAAGTGGATAGATCAATTGTATAGGAAGCAATGATAGAAGGATACATGCTATAGACATAGAGGAATGAGAGGAAAGAATGTGTAAAGAGGTTCTTGTTATATTGTGAATAAAAGTTTTCTGTTTTACCAAAAAGAATAGGGATTTAATTGATCGAATTTTCTAGTTAAACGAATTATACTGTGTAAATAAGATAAAGGTAGTTTTTTGGTTATAGATAAATTGTTGAATATCTTTAACATGAGAAAAGTTATAGTAAAGTGACCAAAAGAGTTCAAATGTTACTTTATGTCTCAAGTTAAAATTCGAGATCTGGTGTTTATTAATCCCTCGTATAAAATTATGGCTCCACAATTGGATGCCGCTATTTTATGTAGTACTATATAAATTGGCTGAATTGAACTAGAAGTTCATATCCCTAGCTCTCTTTAATGATTGAATTTCCCATATAAATTTGGCCTCTTTTGAGTCCTTAAAGAGAAAAATAAATAGAACTATATTACAATTCGAATAAGTGTATTATGAGTTAGGCATTCAATGGTGTCTTGACTATTGCTGTCCAAGTGGACCTCTGTTAGCGGTTGTCTTGATTTCTTATCATATTTGATTTTTCTATTTCTTGAAGGAAAGGACAATATATTTACCATAATTAAGTTTTCCTTCTTGTAGAAGGAAATTATAATTCTTCCATATTTGGCTAGTCCCTTTTCTTGTAGGAAAAGGTTTGGACTTCTATAAATTGAGGATCTTTCCTTCTCATTCAGTATCATCCGCAATGTAGCCATATGGGGTTTGAGAGTCGTGTTTAGGGGGAGAAATTTACGGGACAAGTGTTAGTGTGTCACTTGTGTTTGTCTCTTCGTGAGGTTGTTCTCTCAATATTTTTGTACTCTCTTTTCTATAGTGGATTGCTCATCTCCGCCGTGGATGTAGGTCAGTTGACCGAACCATGTTAAATGCTTGTGTCTCATTTGGTAGATTTCTCTTTTATTGTCTGGTTTATCATCGTTCAAGGTTTGCTTTACTAGTTTCCGCACGACACCTGATTTTTTCGGTCCTAACAAGTGATATCAGAGTGTGGTTCGAGACAAGTTCATCTTAACGGGTTTAGTTCTTGCGGCAACCTATTTGACGGTAATCATGATTTTTGTTTGAGAAATTTGACCGGAGTGCTACTCTCGTTGAGACAAACTTTGTGGTGGAGATTTGGAGATGCGACCTGTTGAAGATTATATGAATAAGGTGGATCAAGTTTATTTTGTCAGAAAATTCAGGCCAAGGGGGAGAATTGTTAGGGGTTGTCTTGATTTCTTACCATATTTGGTTTTCCTATTTCTTGAAGGAAAGAACAACTGTCACGACCCAAATTTCGGAGTCGTGATGGCGCCTGTCGTGGAACCGGGCCAGCCACCTAACTATAACGGTTCTAGGTTCGGTTATTGGAGAAAATGCTCATTTTTAATAAATCCAAATCAATAATAGTGGAAAATTCATAATTTGGAAACAATTTAAGGAAGGAAAACAAAATTCAAATACTATAGCCTCGGATCCGGTGTCACACAGTCATGAGCTACTAATACATAAACAAACCCAAAAGAAATTACCAACATAGTCTGAAAGTAAATACGACAGGTAGAAAAGAAAGAGATGACGAGATCACGGTCGCCAGCTGCTACCTCGTCAACTCCGATGAAACTGCTGCGACTCATTGACCAGAGCTCGATCTCAATATACCTGGATCTGCACACGAGGTGCAGGGTATAACATGAGTACACCAACTCAATAAGTAACGAAAACAACCTATGGGCTGAGAGGTAGTGACGGACTAAACCTCTGGTAAGTTGAACAACAGCATATAGTTTGAACATGACAACAATATAGTAGGAAGTAAGCGAAATGCACCGAGTTATGTCTGTAAACTTGCATAAGTTCGTGAAAAATCAGAAATGCTATGTACACAGTATCCAACTCTCATAAGGAAGTCCACTCAGTACTCGAATTGGCCATCAGGCCCAGGGAAAATCCATCCCAGAATATGGATACACACAGTGACATAGTCACTCGGTACTGAGGAAAAAGGCCAATCCAGCCCCACGGAGAAAATCCATCTCCGGAACAAGACACCACGGAGAAGATCCATCTTCGGAACATATCACTCGGACAAGATCCATGTCCAGAGAAGATCCATCCCTCGATATCTGTGCGCTCACTGGGGGTGTAAAGACTCCGGAGGGGATCCTATAAGCCCAAGCGCTATATCAAGCCAACGAAGGCATGATCCAAGGATCGTTGCGGTGTGCAGCCCGATCTCATAACTGTCTCAAAATCCGGCTCTAGGCCTCACTCAGTCAATACTTTCCAATCTCACTCACCATGCTCTCAGATATATATCTATAATTCAGCCCAAACAATGATAATATGAAAATAACTAACAATTTCTGAAACTAAGGCATGAGAATGTAGGCTACAACAGGACTGAGTGCATAATAGGGAATAACCACAAATAGAGAAAGCAACAATTGACCATTCCGGTCTAAACACATTGGCGTGAAACCTTAGCATTTGCACTTATCATGATTTCTAATATGTTCAAGGAAATCTCCACCTTCGCAGTACAAGTATCAGTGTGAAACAACCATTAGACAGTGCCATGGGATGAGCCAGGCTACAAACATACGGTGAACGCCCGCATGCCCGTCACTTGGAAAGTGCGTCACCTTAATTAACATCAATTATCATATAATTTGGGGTTTCGAACCCTCAGTTCCAAGGTTGAAGACATTACGTACCTCAAAACCGGCTAAAACACTACTCCGCAGTGCCCTTGCCTCGAAATTCGACCTCCGAGCGCTCCAAATCTACCAACAATAAAGTGTATATCATTATTATATGCTAAGGGGTGAATCCCAATTAAAATTTATCAAGAATACTCAAAAATTCCGAAATTGGCCAAACCCCACCCCCGGGCCCACGTCTCGAAATTCGAAAAAATTTACAAAACTGAAATCCTTATCTTCACCCGAGTCTACCCATATCAAATTTACAAAAATCCAACCACCATTACCCCTTCAAATCATCAAAAGAGTCTCCCAACTTTTCTTCCCATTTTTCTCAATCTCTACTTTGATTCCACAAATTACATGGAAATATCAATACTAATTCGTGAAATTAGACAAAAAACGATCAAGGAATACTTACCACAAGACTCCCACTGAAAATCTCTCCAAAATCTCCCTTCTCCCGAGCTCTCTAATGGAGTTTTGAAAAATGGCTAAAAACCCTCGTTTTTGAACTTAAAGTTTCTGCCCAGGGATTTCCTTCTATGCGATCGGAGACATCCTGTCGCGATCGCGGAGAGTAACTCAACAGCCCCTGATTTTAACCCTACGCGATCGCAACATCTCCCACGCGATCGCGATTCAGCTTGGTCCAAACTCACGCGATCGCAATCCCCTTCACGCGATCGCGATGCACAGCAACCTCCTACCACACGCGCCTCAGAACTATACGTGATCGCGGACTCCCTCACGCGATCGCACTGAACAACCTTCTCAGCCCACGGGATCACGACCCATCTACTGCGATCGCGAAGAACAAACTTCGACCCCCACCTTGCTAAGCCTACGCGATCGCAGAACTACTTATGCGATCGCGGAAGAGAAAACCAGATGAAAAAACACCAGAAAATCTGCCAAGTCTTTAAGCCAAACGTTGGTCCGTTGACCACCCGAAACACACCCGAGGCCCTCGGGACCTCAACCAAACATACCAATACGTCCTAAATGATCATTCAAACTTAGTCGAGCCTTCGAAACATCAATAACAACATCAAAACTCCAAAATTCCTCGAATTCAAGCTTATGAACATTGAAATTTCTAAATTCCACCAATGATGCCGAAACTACCCAAAACAACTCCGATTGACCTGAAATTTTGCAAATATATCCAAAATGACTATACGAACCTGTTCCAACTGTCGGAATTCCATTCCGACTCCGATAGCCTATTTTCCACTGCCGACCGGAAATCGCCAAAAACTAACTTTCGTCAATTCAAGCCTAATCTTACAACGGACATCACAAAAACATTCCGAACACACTCCTAAGTCCCAAATCACCTAGCGAAGCTATCCGAGCCATAAAATCCGCATTCCGAGGTCATTTACCAATAAGTCAACATGGAGTTGACTTATTGGTAAATCACCTAGCGAAGCTATCCGAGCCATAAAATCCGCATTCCGAGGTCATTTACCAATAAGTCAACTCCATGTTGACTTTTCTAATTTCCTTCTATAATCACTCCGAACACGAGCTAATCAATTCTAACATATCATGAACAGTCCATCCAAGCTACGACAAGGCAGAAACAGTGAAAATAATGCACGCTCTACGTAACGACCGACCGGGTCGTTACAACAACATATTTACCATAATTGAGTTTTCCTTCGTAGAAGGATATTATAATTCTTCCATATTTGGCTAGTCCCTTTTCTTGTAGGAAAAGGTTTGGACTTCTATAAATTGAGGATCCTTCCTTCTCATTCAGTAGCATCCACAATGTAGCCATATGGGATTTGAGAGTCGTGTTTAGGGGGAAAACTTTACGGGACAAGTGTTAGTGTGTCACTTGTGTTTGCCTCTTCGTGAGGTTGTTCTCTCAATATTTTTGTACTCTCTTTTCTATAGTGGATTTCTCATCTCCGCCGTGGACGTAGGTCTGTTGGCCGAACCACGTTAAATGTTTGTGTCTCATTTGGTAGATTTCTCTTTTATTGTCTGGTTATCGTCGTTCAAGATTTGCTTTACTAGTTTCCGCATGACACCTGATTTTTTCTATTCTAACAACATCCTCTTGTGAATTTGTGGAAATAAAAGAATGCAATTAGTCTATTCACAAATGCGGCATCTCAAAATATATTTAAATTGTTGAAATTAGTCCATTTTCTTCTTTTAGTTGAGTGGAGATATTCAATGATTCATCTCATAATTATTGTGATTTAATTTGTGGGGAGTTTACCAAATCGCAGTGTAAACCCATATGTGACTCGTGGGTGATCACAACATTTGAAGTCTCACAAGTTTTATTTATTTTATTCCCTTTATTTGGGTTATTTTGAAGTATTCTTCAACTACATTGAAATCAAACAACTTTTTCCGGTTGGCAAGGAAGGCTTTGTTTATTTAATTCTAGACTAGAACTTGCATTTGGGTCCCACATCAGAACTTTTAGAGCCTAATAACAGAAAATGAGTAAGAAAAAACAGATGAAAGAAAATTTTACAAATATGCCAAATATTAATATTCACATAGTAAATTTATATTACTTAAAAATATCTTGTTACGGATTAAAATAAAGTATGGTGTCCTCATCTTTCTCTGTAAACTTTCTTACAAAGCTTCACGGTTAGAGTATTTAGTTGATTGCCAGTCTATTGCTTCTTCTAGTTCATTTTGTGGTTACTAAAAATAATCGATTCAAAATACTTATCATTTTAGTAAATTAAGATATAAAAATTAATTATTTATTTTTCCATTTTGTCCATAATATTAATTGCTCTTATTAGTTAAGAAAGAAAAAACTAAAGAGTTAATAAGGATTTAGTAATCAAAAAGCCCTTCTTATTAATAGTTTCTCAAGATACGTGCAAAAGAGAAACAACGTTAAAGCCCAGTCTGCTGCACATACAATTGGCGCAATACTATGACCCGGCCCAGTCTCTTTTATTCTTCTTTAATCTTTATTCTTTTACATTCAGTGTATTGTATCAGTGTAATAATTTTTCTTTCATTTTATCACATATTTTTCCTGTAAATATAAATACTGAACAAGTTAAGAAATAAAGGAGAGACATATATTTTCCATTTCTCATTTCTCTGCTTCTCTTTCTTCGCTCTCGAACCTTCTAGGGTTCTTCTCTAATGGATTCACCATAGCACGTTGAGATTTGTTCTAACATGGTATCAGAGCAGGGATCTGATTCCTCGTCACCTAAACTTCACCTTCAACAGTAAATTGATTGAAAATGTCACTGGAATTGTTCTTTCGTTCTTTTGGGTAAAATTCGGAAAGTTGCTGAACTTGCCGCTACCGAACGGAAAGTTTGGTTTTTTTTACTGGAATCTCTTCTTACATCAACTAAGTCGACTGGAATTCCTGATTTCATAATGGATTCAAGCGATTTGGGACTGATTTCAAGCTAGGGTTTGAATTCTGCACGAAGATCTCACTTCTTCGGGTTTTTAGAAGAAGGCTGGTACTATCGATCTATTCTACAACTCTGAAACTTATATTGTAGTGATTTAGGTCATGAAGTTTGGAAACTTATCATTTTGACCTTATTGTCTATTGTTGTGTCGATTAGATTGTGTTAGTGGATAATTTGGGTAGTCATGGAGATAATATCATCTCACCTTCAGTTCCCACTACTGAAGGATTTTCTCCCTTTACAATAGATCTTTCTCATCCTTTCTATGTGCACCCATCAGACAATTCGGGTAGCCAATTAGTACCTGTTCTATTCAATGGACATGGCTTTGTTCTATGGAGAAATAACACGTGCTTACTTCTCTTTCTGCTAAAAATAAATTAAGTCTGTTAGATGGGAGAATTCCCCAACCTCCTGCCAACTCTCCCTTTTATTCCTGTTGGGAGAGATGTAATGACATGGTGAAGTCTTGGATTATCAACTCTGTTTCTAGAGATATAGCCACAAGTGTCGTGTGTTTTAGGACTGCAAAGGAGGTTTGGACTGGCATTAATGAAAGGTTTGGGCAGTCCAATGGGTCTAAATATCTTCAAATTCAGAGAGAAATCAGTTCAACTGTCCAAGGATCATCTGATATTGCCACCTACTTCACCAAATTTAGGAGTCTTTGAGATGAATTAAATTCCTCATATGTAGGCCCTATATGCTCTTATGGAGCCCTTCCCAAGTTTATAGGGGATCAACAACTATTTCAGTTCCTAAATGGGCTAAATGACTCCTCTTCAATTGTCAAGAGTGCTATTATGCTCATGAATCTCTTATCACCAATAAGAAAAGCTTATTCTCTCTTGCAACAAGATGAGAGTCAAAAAGAAACTCAAGCTTCAGTTCCAAATTTCTCCAATGAATTTGCCTCCTTTTCTGTATCCTCAACCACACCAAATAGAAATTTCAATCAAAGGATCAATTTTGACTCCAGGGAAACCAACTCTGTTTCTTGCAAATACTGCAAGAAAACCTAGACACACAGTGGAGAAATGCTACAAACTACATGGTTTTTTTGCAGATTTCAAATTTACCAAAGGGAAGAAATCAGCTTCATGTGTCCAGTCCGATATCCCAATCAATCAGCTTACAGTTTCTCCTCAACCATCTACTGAGAATTCTGCTCATGGTTTCACCAAGGAGCAGTATCATCACCTGATGACTTTATTCCAACAAGTTCAGGTGTCTCCTAGTGCTGGTTCTGACAACTTTCATGTGTAGGAATCTGGGTTTCATGTTGAGGAATCTGGGTTGGCACATGTTGCAGGTTTGTTCACTGCTTATGCTACAAAATCTACTAATTCCCATATATGTGCATCTTCTCAATTAGGTGTAAATCCTTGGATATTAGACTCAGGGGCAAAAAATAACATGTCGCCAGAGCTGTCACACCCTCTTTCTACCCCCCAAAAAGATATATATGTTATGGATTGTGGGTTAAAGAGTTTTTTCAACTAAAGTGACAAATTTTGAGTAGGGATTATTTTATTTACAGAGTCGCCACTTGGAATTGATTTTTCGGTGTTCCAAGTCACCATTTATTTAAATCCCTAGTCAAAGGAAGGTTTGACTATCTTTATCGGTCCGCGAAAATAAAATTCGGGTAAGGAATTCTGTTGACCCGGGAGAAGGTATAAGGCATTCTCCGAGTCCTGTGGTTCTTGCACGGTCGCTTTATTGACTTAAACTCGGCTTAAATTTATTTTGGTCAAAACTGTGATTTATAAGATTTTCAAGTCTTACCTATCCACTTTTATTTCTTGATTATTAGATTTATTAAAAAAATGATTTTTTTCTAAATTACGTTGTCATAACCACACTACGCAAGCGAATGCGTGATCGAGATAAAATTTATTAATTTTATCATAACAGCGCTACGCAAGCGAATCCGCAGTTATGACGAGGATTATCAGTACATTATTACTTTTGAAAAAAGTTACTGCACTTGAAGAAATTAATTTTTGAAATTTATTAAAAGTTACTATCGCGTTATGCAAGCGAATTCGCGATCATGAGAAATAATTAAATTATAAATTAACTAAAACTATTGAATAAGGTATGAGATTTTTCAATTAATTTATTGAATATTAAACATAACGCTACGCAAGCGATTCCGTGAAGTTAAAGTGTGCCTGTTATTTGCCTAGCATTTAAATTAATAATAAATAAAAAGAAGTGCTTAAACTTTCTCTTTTTTTTAAATTACATATTCGACCAAAGAAAGGAACAAATATGACATTATAAATTATTTTTTTAAACTAATGTAAGACATTACATCGGGGTAAGCTTATGCTAAACTTTCATGGTTTTGGGCCACTTATTTTACTTAACAAAAGACAAATTATTGATTTTAAGGAAAAACCTGCTTAGTTTTTGGGCCTACAGATTTTAAGCTTATTTGGCCCATGTTGCATAAGATCCTCAATGACCAACACAACACAAAATGACAAGTATTCTTCTAAGCCCAAATTGCTCATCACGTTGATGTCCAAACTATAAACGTTTTTTATAAAAGTAACTCACATGCTAATTATTATCTTTGCTCTTTCATCTCCTTAATCAACTTATTTCTTAAGGACTAACATAATATTTTTATTCATTTACACCAACATGGCACTAATCAGACTATCAACTCATTAGTAACGTAAACACCTTAAACATTTGAATTAACTTTCATAATTACAATCGCAACTAAATATAAAAACTAAAAAATCGGTAATACTTTATGCTAAAGAGAAGAACCACATTATAATATTATATTGACTATAATTTAAAGCATCAAAACATTAGAAGCTAGAAATCTTACCTAGATAATTATACATGAACCTTAAAAGTAACTCACATAAAAGATCTCAAACTAAACAAACATGGTTAAAAATGAGATCTTATCTTTTCCTTAAACTAAGTAAACTTAACAAAATGTTATTTGAGCTATAGAGAAAAATGGAAGATCGACCAAATATTACAAATGTACATGTTGAAATATGACTATGTGAATAACATGCTAAACATTCATACATCAAGCATATCCATAGAGTTGAAAATGAGTCATATCCTTATCCATTGAATATAAGAATCTACATTGCAAAATTTAAGAAAATACCTGGTTTGAAAAAAATAAATACAGCAGCGAAGAAATAGATCTTAGCAGATAAAAAAAACAGCAAACACATCAGAAAACAGCAGCACTTTCGTGTTTAAACAACCCGAAAACCTTGGAGAAAAAACCCAGAACCAATTCTAAAGAAGACTTATACTTTTCTCAAAAGTTTGCACTCTAAAATTTTCTCACAAAGCTCACCATTTCAGCTTACTAAAGGGTGCTTTAGTTGCTGATTCTTTTACTCTCAAAGTTGTATATTTAGGGTGTAAAACCTGTCCAACAAATGTCTGATAGAGTGTGTCTGAAGTGAAGAAAGAGCAGCCCTTTAAATAGGCAAATGAAGTCACTTTTTGGATAGATTTTGACTCACCAAAAGTCTGTCAAAAAAGGACTGACTTTGTGTGCTAAACATTGTTCAAAGGCTGTCCAAAAGGTGAAAGGACAGCCTGAAAATCTGCTATAGTATAAGCAAAGAGGAAAAAAAAAATCATTTCAGCCACCCTACTAGTAAAAAATAAGCTACTAGTACCCTAAGTCATGATCAAACCCATACAAACTTTAAATTTTAACAACATCAATACTACCCTATTAATTTTAAACTAAAACAAAACTCACACAACTAACAATTGCAAACAGAAACAAGGCTACAAATAGAACTAAAACTCAAACTAACTAGATTAAAACAAATTAATTTGTGCAAACTAACCATAGCACAAACCACTGAATTCACATACTAATGCTCAAAACAAAAATTAGATTAACATCGGTAACATTCGGACGACGACGTTCAGCAACTAAACAAGGGATTACCTAAGTAAACGATTTAACTAATACACTAAAGATCACATTTAATCAATAATAATCTAACAAACAACTAAACTAAATAGAGATAACTAATTAAATAATCCTAACTTGAAACTCTAATTAACAAGAAACAACCATATATATAATCAGAAACTAACCTACTAATATATTAAAAAAATCAGAAATTAATTAAAGGGGTGACGATTATACCTAACGAGCATGCCTGAAACTGTTCGAGCCAGGAGAAGACGCCGGGATGCCAAGAGGCGGTTGTCCGACCCCGAAACACAAGTTTCGTTTTAGCAAACACCCAAAACAAGTAAGTTTTGGCATCATACTAAAAGGGGACATGAGTCTTTAGGTCGAGTGTGCTAAAAATGAGGCAGTGGTGGCCTGCGGTGGTCGGGGCAGTGGGGAGGGGGTGGCTGGCCGGCGGCAAGGGGGATTTTGGGGGTGAAACGGGTAGGAAAAGATAGATCTTAACGAGATCTATTCGTTTATGTATGGCACGGGGTGTGGAACTTTAGATCTGGCCGGATTTGAGGGTGGCGGCGGCTGGGGTTTTCTTTGAATTTAGGTAGATTTGGTGATATTGAGGGCGATTTCGGGGATTCGGGGTTTGGATATGGGTAGAGGATGAAGAGAGGAGAGGATTGGTATAATTTGGAGGTGTTTGGAAGATGGCCGCCGCCGGTGGACAATTTCCTAAATTTGCAACTTCTCCTAAATTTAGAAGGGATAAATTCCAATCTAGAGCTACACATAGTCTTTTTTTAGGATATCCCTATAACGACCCGACCGGTCGTTTTGAGATAGCGCATCGTTCGGCAATTTGAGTCCATGAGCAGCTTCATTTCAGGTATTATGACTTGTAGGTGTGGTAGGGATTGAATTCCGGGAAATTTAGAGTTAATTTGGGAAGAAAATTCTCATTTCGGAAGCCTTAAGTGGGAAGAATTGACTAAGATTGGAATTTTTAGTAAACAACCTCGGAATCAAGATTTGAAAGTTCTAGTAGGTTCATATGATGATTTCGGACTTGGGTGTATGTTCGGATCGGGTTTTGGATAACCCGATAGCATTTCAACGTATATTGTGGAAGTCATCATTTTAGAAGGAATTTCATAAATCTGGGTTGAAAGACATTTCAGTGATATAGATGCCCGTTTGGGATTCCGAGTATGGGAATAGATCCGTGTGGTGATTCTGGAGTTGGGGGCGCGATCGGAAGTGAATTCGGATGTCCGTAGGTTATATTGAGGCCATTTGGCTAAAGATAGAAAATTTGAGGGTTTTTGAGAAATCCGACCGGAGGTGGAAATTTTGATATCGGGGTCGGAATGCAATTTCGAAAGTTGGAGCAGGTCTGTAATGTTGAATGTGACTTGCGTGAAATATTTGGGGTCAATCGGATATGATTTGATAGGTTTCGGCATCAGATGTAGAAGTTTGAAATTTTTAAGTTCATAAAGATTGAATTGGAGAGCGATTCGTTGTTTCGATGTTATTTGATGTGATTTGAAACCTCGAGCAAGTCCGCATTATATTTTGGAACAAGTTGGTGTAATTGGACGGGGTCCCGGGGGCCTCAGGTGGAGTCCGGGTGGTGCGGACCGTAGGAGTGGCTTTGGCGTCGTAGATGCGGAGCCGGCTGGAGAAGAAGGGAGCCGCAGGTGCGGGATATCAGGCGCACCTGTGGGTGCGCAGGTGCAAGAGGGAGACCGCAGGTGCGGAATTCGAGCCTGGGTAGATTGTTTTTAAAGCCGGTATTTGCCATTGCTTCTCCTATTTTCTTTTGGTATGGGTGATTTTGGAGAGCTTCAAGGGGAGATTTTCTTCAGGGATCACAAGGTAAGTTATTCCAACTCATTTCAAGTTAAATACCTTGTTTAAGTTCGGATTTAAGTGTAGGAAGTTGTGAAAATTATAGGATTTTGAAGAAAACCTAGAAGTTTGTATTTTGGATTTTTACCACGAATTTGAGCATGAAAATTAGAGTAAATTGTATATTTGAGCTAGTAAGACTATGGGTAGAGTTTATCTTCGAGAAATTTCGAAATCCGGGCACGTGGTCCCGAGGGAAATTTTGTCAATTCTTCGAGCGGGGTTAGGAATTTATATAATTTAAATGGTTATGCGTATTAGAGTATATTTGCATTGGTTTGTCGTTATTTGGCTAGCTTTGGAGGGTTGTGCAATTGATTTGGAGTCGTCAGAAGGGCTTGGAAGCCGGGTATGGGATTTCAGAGCGAGGTAAGTCTCTTTTATAACCTTGTGAGGGGGAATCGTCCCCATAGGTGAACTAATTGAATATGTGCTACTATCTGTGGAGGCTACGTACGCACGAGGTGACGGGAGTCCGTGCGTAGCTACTAATATGCTTATGGCCGGGTACCTAGGACCCACTAGCATGCCTTACGTGTTGTACTTTTGATTTTGCCAATAATATTAGACTGTTAATACTAGAGAATTAGTAATTGACTAGCTAAGAAGGTTAGAGTTTACTTCTCTTAATCATTTATAAAGAAAAGTGATTCTTCCGTGGATAATTGTGTTCCTGACAAAGTTAAAATATTTAAACATTTTTAAACTTGGCAAATGAATTTCCAGAAATGATTTAAATACTATCTTCATGTTCATTTAAAGAGAATTTTATCATTTCCTTGAGAAATTGGTTTCCTGATAAGGATGCAGATTAATTATGTGAATATGTGTATATATGAGCACCTGAGTCGCATGGATGATTCGCGAGCATGATAACTCTATTATTTATATATGACCGCGTCGTATGATCGATTCAAGAGAGGGAAAAATAGATGCATCTATGGTTCGAGCCGTTTGACCCCCCGGCATTTCTTGCGCATGATATTTACTGCGTACTTTCTGTAACCATTTCCTGCTTATTGGCCTGTGAATCTTGAATTGTTAAATGAAATGACGAGACTTAAAGTGTCAAATATGAAAGAAGTTGATATTTCTTATTCTTGATTTTATTAAATTGCCTATGATATTCATGCTTAGTGTCTCACTTGATACTACCAAATTGACCCCTAGCAAGTGTCAAACTCGACCTCTCGTCACTACCTCTCTGAGGTTAGGTGGGATACTTACTGAGTACACGTTGTTTTCGTACTCATGCTACACTTGCTGTGCATTTTTGTTGCACATGTACTTTCACAGCTATATGGCTGACTTGGAGACTTAGACGAGCTGCATCACCCGGAGATAACCCGCAGCTGGCAGAGTCTTCCTCTATGTATTGTATTTTCATTTTAAATTCTTTGTCCAACTTGCATTTCAAACAGGCATTGTAGTATCTGTATAAATTCTTAGAAGTTCGCTCATGCACTTGTGTCACTGGGTTCTGGGATGTGTTTGGGATTTAATTTAATAGACTGGATTGTTTATATGCCGTATCTATTTAACGAATTTTATTCACTTCTTATGTAATCAAGTGAAAGGTAATGATTTCAAATGTTAAGATAAGAATATAATTCACTAATTAATGATTGGCTTGCCTGACAAGTGGTGTCCGGCGCCATCACGACCTTAATGGAAAGTGAGTCGTGACAATCCCTATGGTGAGAAAGGTTACAAACTCATGAATCTTTCCAATTCTTCTATTTTTTATTCCAGGGATGTGGTATTCCATGAACACATTTTCCCTTGTGGTTCAACAACACCTTCTGCCTCTTTTCGCTCCAATTTTCCACCTTTCGTGGATATTGATCCTTCTTCTGTTCCTACTCATACACCATAAATTCCTACAACATCTAATATCTCTTCCCTTCCTATTACTGAAACACATATTCCTACTGTATCCTCTACTTCACCTGTTTCTTCTCCTTCTACCTCTTATTCTGCTCATACATCCTCTCCACTTTGTGTGGATCAGCCTTCTCCACCTGCTCATCCTTTAAGAAAATCCACCAGAACTGTCATTCAACCATCCTACCTTCAAGACTATGTATGTAATTCTGTCCTTACCCTTGACCTTGTTTCTGCAATATCTAAGGTGTCCCAATCTGAGCTACATGTGCATGAACCTCAATATTACCAGCATGCATCTTCTCATCCTGCTTGGCAAGAGGCAATGCTAATGGAATGTCATGCTCTTGAGTCCAATCAGTCTTGGGACATTGTTCCCCTTCCTTCTCACAAAAAGGCCATCTCTTGTAAGTGGGTTTACAAGATTAAACAAAGGGCATATGGTTCTATTGAGAGATAGAAATCAAGACTTGTTATCAGGGGTGATACTCAGAGAAAATGTATTGACTTCACTGAGACTTTTTCACCTGTTGTCAAGCTGACAACCATCAAGTGTCTCCTGACCTTAGTTGTGAAAAGGGGTTGGACTGTTTTTCAATTGTATGTAAACAATGTCTTTCTCCATGGTGACCTTCATGAAGAAGTTTATGTGAAGATCCTACCTGGAATGGATGTCTCTTCCACTTCTGAATCTCCTCCATTGGTTTGTAGACTCAAAAAGTCTCTATAGTGGCCTAAGGTAGGCTTCTAGACAATGATTTTCTAAATTGTCTGAAGCACTACACTCCATAGGCTATATTTCTAGTCTCAATGACTATTCCCTCTTCACAAAGTCCTCTTCTGATTCTCTAGGTGTATGGGTCGTCTATGTTGAAGATATATTATTAGTTGGTGATGATATTTCTGAGCTTAACTCCTTAAAACTGTTCTTGGACTCTCAATTTAAAATCAAGGATCTGGGTTTGGTGCATTACTTCCTGGGTTTGGAAATTTCTCAACATTCTCAAGGATACTTAATGAATCAGCAAAAATACACCACTGATCTCCTTCAAGAATTCAACTGTCATCACTTCTCCCATGTCTCTACTCTTTTGGATCCCTCTGCTAAGCTTACTGTGGACATGGGTGCTCATGTTTCTAACCCTAGTACATACAGAAGAATAATTGGGAAATCAAATTTCCTCCAACATACACAACCTGACATTTCTTTCTCTGTTCAACACCTAAGCCAGTTCAGAAGCCCTGGGTACCCCATATGATGGTAGTTATCTATGTTTTAAGATACCTTCTGAATGATCCTGCTCAAGGTATACAACTCTCCAGTTCTGATGATTTGTCTCTTGTGGAGTTTTCTGACTCTGATTGGGGTTCATATGACATCTCTCGCAAGTCTGAGAGTGGCTTTTATATCTCTCTGGGTGGCAGTCCTGTTTCCTGGAAGAGAAAGAAACATCCTACCATTTCTTTGTCTTCTGTTGAGGCTGAATATAGAGCCTTAAGGAAGCTGGCTGCAGAGGTTTCTTGGTTGGTCGGACTTTTAGGTGATCTTGGTTTGGTTATTTCATCTCCAGTTCATGTTTAATGTGACAGTCAAACTGCCCTCCACATAGCCAAGAACCCTATTTTTCATGAACGCACCAAACACATCGAGATTGATTGCCATTATGTGCGAGAGTCCATCACTGCTGGTCTTCTTTCGTTGCACTTTGTTTCTTCCTCAAGTCAACTGGCTGATATTATGACTAAAGCATTACCTATCCACCTCCATTATGGTATTCTTGGCAAGCTTGGTGTTTCATCACCCTCAAGCTTGAGGGGGGTGTTAAAGCCCAGTCTGCTGCACATACAGCTGGCCCAATACTATGACCCGACCTAGTCTCTTTTATTCTTCTTTATTCCTTATTCTTTTACATTCAGTGTATTGTATTAGTGTAATAATTTTTCTTTCATTTTATCTCATATTTTTTCTGTAAATATAAATACGGAACAAGTTGAGAAATAAAGGTGAGATAGATATTTTCCGATAGTTTGTACGCATCTTATCCCTACTTTGTGAAGGTAGAGAGGTTGTTTCTAATACACCCTCAGAGACACATAATATTTAAAATAGATCGAAAGGGCAGTAATATACATAGTATTTTGAGGTTTTTGGAGATCACAAATTTACTATTTCGAGCTGCCAGGAAGGCATTCTTTTCTATTCCATACGTCTCACATTATCAGTCGTGGTTACTAAAAATAGTTGTCTCAAATTATTTGTCACTTTAGAAGTTCAAGAAAAAATTGATTATCTTTTTTATTTTTTATCCTTTGTAATAATTATCCTTGAAAACTACAAACACCTCAATTATGGGTAACTTTGTTCAAATACCAATGAAGAAAGATTACTCCCTGCGGTCCAAAATAAGTGACCAATATGCCTTTTTATTTTGGTCCAAAATAAGTATTCATTTATATAATCAAGAAAAAATTCAATATGTTTTTCCAAGATTACCACTACTAGAAAACTGAGAAAATTCATCCAAAGAATACCGACCGAAGTCGGTCGAAAAAAACCCCCGACCAAAATCGGTCAAAAATTAAGTAAATTGTCGCAAAATTCAAAGAAAATATTTCTCACAACGGAAATAGTGGTCTGTAACGACCCGGTCTGTCGTTACGCAGTATACGCATCTATTCCTTTATTTCTGTCTTGTAGTAGCTCGGTTAGACTGTTCATGAAGTGTTGGGGTTGGTTGGTTCGGGTTCGGAGCGAAAATAGAGTGGATTGAGACACTTAGTCTCTAACTAGAGCTTTAGAGTTGGAAAAGTCAACCCGGAGTTGACTTATTGGTAAACGACCTCGGGCGGATTTTATGGTTCGGATAGCTTCGTTAGGTGATTTGGGACTTAGGAGTGTGTTCAGAATATTTTTAGGATGCCCGGTGTAGAATTAGGCTTGAATTGGCGAAGTTAGTATTTTGGCGAATTCCGGTTGATAGGCGAGATTTTGATCCGAGGGTCGGAATGGGATTCCGAGAGTTGCTGTAGCTTTGTTAGGTCATTTTGGACTTGCCCGCAAACTTTCAGATCATTCAGAGATGGTTTGGTTGGGTTTTTGATCAAATGCGTGTTTCAGGAGTTTTTGGGAATCATAGGCTTGAATTGGATGAGAATTTATGGTTTTGATGTTGTTTTTGGTGTTTTAATGGCTCGACTAAGTTTGAATAACCATGTTTGATATGCTGGTATGTTTGGTTGGGGTCCCGAGGGGCTCGAGTTTGATTTCGGGCGTTAAACGGAGAAATTGGAACTTGAAATGCAGCTGAAGCTGCTACTGCTGCAGGTGCGGACATCGCAGGCGCGAGAGTGAAGGCGCAGGGGCGGAATTCTTCGCAAGGAAGATCGCACCTGCGGGAAATGGGTTCGCAGGCGCGGGCTCTGAGTGTTAAGTGAAGGACCGCAGGTGCGGTCAATATGTCGCCCCTGCGGTACCGCTGTTGCGATAAAGAGGCCGCAGGTGCGAAGTCTGGGATTTTAAGTGAGTTCCGCAGGTGCGGTCAAAATGTCGCGCCTGCGGAGTCGCAGGTGCGAGAAATATACCGCTGTTGCGGAAATGCCTGGGCAGACCTATAAAAAGGCAGCCTTCGCGAAATTTGTCCTCTTTCACCATTTTTACACACGGGTTGGAGGTTTTGAAGGGATTTTGAAGAGGGATTTCGTTGTTTCTTCAAGGAGGTAAGTTTCTTGGACTCAAAACTCGTTATATTGTGCATTAAGAGCAATTTTAGGTTGAAATCATGGGTAAAAACAGTAGAAAAATGGTAGTCAGGGCTTGGGTTTAAGAGATGAAGAATGGGGGAATTAGAGGACCATTTGAGGTCCGATTTTCGTGTTCTTGGTATGGTTGGACTCGGGAAAAGACAAGGAACCTAATGTTGTGAAAATTTCTGACCTTCGAGGCGTGGGCCCGAGGGTCGGATTTTTACCGAATTCGGGATTTTGGTATTTTTGCTAAATTTTGATTTGGGGATTTTTCCTTAGCGCATTGTGACGCTATGTAATTGATTATTGATAGATTTGGAGCATTTGGAGGATGATTCTCGAGGAAAGGGCAGGCGAAGTAGAGTTGAGCCGGTTTCGAGGTAAGTAACAACTTCAACCTTGGAACTGAGGGGTTCAAAACCCCAATGTACATGCTAATTGATGATAGTTACTATGATACACTCGCCAAGTGACGGGCATAGAAGTGTTGGTTGAATTGTTGTGGCCCGGCTTATCCCCAGGCACGGTGTAACAGTTGTTCCACCATGATATCGGTATTGTGAAA
>ML264117.1:599-13533 GCA_005239495.1 Nicotiana undulata | reverse complement strand
ATCCCGCTTGCTTGTAGATAGCAAGAGGAATTAAATTTATACTAGCACCATTGTCACATAGTGGTCTTGCAAAATTCCTTAGCCCAATGGTGCATGGGATAGTAAAAGCCCCTGGGTCTCCTTTCTTTTCAACAGTTGATGTAGTAATTATTGAACTAACCCGGTGAGTCAAGTTCACCACCTCATTTTTCGTTGATCTTTTCTTTGTCATCAAATATTTCAAGTATTTGGCGAACCCAGGCATTTCTTGGAAGGCTTCCAAGAATGGAATATTCGGCAGCTCAATCTGTGATTCCTCTTCTAGATCCCCATGCTCAACATCGACCACCTGCTCACTCTTGTCTTGGAGTACCTTACCACTCCTTGTTGTGATGGCCATGCAATGAGATGTCGACCCACCTGGACTGCCCTTTGGATTTACCACCCTGTCACTAGGAAGTGTGCCTTTTTGCTTAGGGGTTTGTTCTCTAGAGAGGTCTCTCATTTGCATTTCAAGTTTTTGAATCGAAGCGGTGTGTGAACTCACCACTTCGGACATGTTCCTCATAGTTGCATCACTTTTCTCTTGATTTTGCAAAATTCGGTCTAGCATCCATTCCATTTTGGACTCGCTTGACGATTGTGAAAAAGTGGAATATTGTCCTCTAGGTGGTACATAAGGATTGGAACTCCTATTGTAATAATTATTGTTGTTGTTGTTGTTCCACGGTCCTTGCCCGCCTTGGTCATTGCGCCAATTTTGTTGGCCTTGCCCTTGCAGGTTTGGCCTCCAATTATTGTTTTGACGATAACCACCTTGAGAATTTTGCACATAATTAGCTTCTTCCCAATCTTGAATCCCCATGGATTGCGTGTCCTATACCATTTTTACTTTCTTCATTTGATTCTCCTTGAGCATCTTGGTTAGGACATCAACATTTGTAGCTAAACCTGCAATCAATTGGTCTCTCTCTTGATTTTCCTTGGCCATGTTGGCAATGGAAGGGGTCCCATAGGAAATTCCCCCAGTTGTGTCTTCGGAGTGCCAAGCTTGATTGTGCTTAGCCATTTTATCTAGAATTTGGGTGATTCTAGAGAATGATTTGTCCATGAAAGATCCGTCTGCAGCATTCTTTGCAATTGACTGGGAGAGCGGGTCCAAACCCATGTAAAAATTTTCCATCAAAATGTGTTCAGGGAACCCATGGTTCGGGGATCTCACCAAGTACAACTTGAACCTACCCCAAGCCTCATATAAGTGTTCCCCCGGCATTTCCTTGAAGAAGAATATTTTATCTCTAAGCTCAGACTTCTTGCTATCCGGGAACCACTTTGCCAAGAAGGCTCGAACAAGCTCGGGCCATGTAGTTATGGTTTGAGGAGGTAGGTTCTGCAACCATTTCTTAGCCTCTCCTGCCAATGAATATTTGAACACCCGTAGCCTCAATGCATCATCCGTCACATTGTTCTGCTTGTGCATGGCGCACACACCCAAGAAATTCCGTAGGTGTTGTGTTGGGTCATCATCAGTAGAGTTATGAAACAATCCTTCTGCCTTGAGCATTAGGATCATCCCATGGTCAACTTTGAAGTTTGATGCACCCACTGCCGGTGGGAGGATTGCATTTGAGTCATCGATGTATTCCTCAATATCGGCGAAAGGATTCTCCTCTTCATCATAAATTTCGGCCATTGTCACCTGGGACACCAATACAAAGCAAACAACTTGTGATGGAATAGAACAAGATATAAAGTGAAGTTCACACTAACTAGTAATTTCAAAACCGTATTCCCCGGCAACGGCGCCAAAATTTGATACGCTCAAATTACACTTTTAAAATAGTGTAAAGCGGTCGAAGTCAAATATAATAACCCAACAAGGTTGGGGTCGAATCCCACAGGGAATAGGTGTGAAAATATCACTTTGTTAGTGTGGTTCTTACTCAAATCGAAATTCTATTCCATTAGTGAACAAGAAGGTGGTGATTAATAGTCTACTATTTTAAAGAAAGAGTAGTAACAATGGAAACTAATTTAGGTTGTAATTAATATGGGTAAAATAACCAAGGTTGTGTCCCCTTTCATGGAGTGTAATGCAAGTAGGTATTAATATGATATATTTCTAATGGGAAGTTCTTGATATGCAAATGATTCTTATGATAACTATCCTAGATTTTCGAATACTAAGATGGTATTTGCTCTTTATGATTTTTTTCAAATATAAAAGAGTTGCAATAAATCCGAATCAAGTCTTGCCAAATAAAACCAACTTATTCCTAAGTGATTCTATTAAACGAGGTTTAGCGCCTCGAGTCTTTGGTATTTACTCTTACCACTTCTAACCCGCTTTTCCAAGCTAAGATAAAATTAGGGCATAAGTTAATGTTTCCAACCATTAACAAGAAATACAAGACGAAGATTAAACACACATTAACTACCCATTATGCATATATTCAAAGGAAAATACCCAAATACATAACACTCATTTAGGGTCCACAACCTCAGTGTTTAAACTTAGCTACTCATCATAAATAACCAAAAGAAACAAGTATTTAATAATGTCATGAATGCTTACAAACCACCACTTGCTTGCTTTGATACTTCCAAAAGGTGAAAAATATTTAATGAGAGAATGTTATTCAAAAGCTAGACAAGAATGACCCACAACACCCAAATAAATCCTTTTATAGTGGGTAGAAAATTCGGGTGAAAAACAGACAAAAATACCCCTGTCGGGCAATATGCGATCGCATTCCTGTCGCATAACAGGAATGCGATTCGCATCTTCACTTCCTCCATCGCATATCAAAACCCTAGGTCCCAGAGATTTATCGCATTTGAGATATTCGGTCCGCGTTGATGATATGCGATCGCATTCATGCGTCGCATTTTCAGTGTGGCTTCAGGCATCAGATAGAGATGCGATTCAAATGCGGTTTGAATTTGGGATATGCGGTCGCGTAGTTGACCGCATTTCACTCCTTAATTTTGGCTCAACTTTCTGTTGCGGTATGCGACCCCTAGGCTTGAAATGCGATTCGCATGTTGCATATGCGATCGCATTTGACCATTTTCCTTCTCTTTTCTCTTCTTTAACTCCCTTTTGCATGGTCTTGAGTGTTTACACCTTGTGTACTGTAAAATACCAAAATTATATGATTAATAAGAGTAAATGCTCTTGAAACGAGCCATAGTTTAAGCAATATGGTATTAAATGTGCTGAAATTCTCCGGCACATCAGTTATAACTGGTTATTGATAAGACACTTGAGTTATGTATCTATTCCTACAATTTATTGCTTTTAAATTATATCGTTCTCCTTTTCTGCCTTATTATTTATCGTCTGTAGCATATATTGTGGGGTGTCCCGCCGTAGCCTCGTCACACCTTCGTCGAGGTTAGGCTCGGTACTTACCAGTACATGGGGTCGGTTGTACTGATACTGAACTCTGCACTTCCTGTGTATATTTCAGAGCAGGTAGTGGATGATTGAGAGATTGGCTCAGTTTCACAGTTCAAAGACCCAAGGTAGTTCTGCTGGCGTCCGCAAGCCCCATCGTCCATTTCTACATATCTTCTTTACTGTTTTCCTTTATTTTCCAAAATAATTGTAATTTCTTTCAGAAAAATGATTGTAGAAAAATCATAGAACGTTCGTGAACAGTGACACCATATTTCTTGGTCAAAGTAGTATGTAAATGACTTCGATATCTATATATCTCTACAGTTATTCCGCTTTATTTCTGTCTGTTTACTGATAATTACTAAAAATTGGTATAAAGGCTAAATAGTCTTTAACATTGGCTTGACTGGAAAAGGTGATATTAGGTGCCATCACGATCTCGACGATGGGTATTTCGGGTCGTGACACAGGTCATAATCTTGTGCGACACAAAAATAAAAAAATAACAGAAAAAAGAATATAAGTAAAAGCATTGGTAAATTGAACTAGGAATATTGAGAAATGTCCAAATCTTCCGAGACAACTTGAATATTACCAAAAAGTAAAAATAACTAAAAAGAGAATATAAATAAAAACATGTCATAATCTTCAGTGACATCTCAAAAATTACCAAAAATTTTGAAATTAAAAAAGATAGTAAAAATAAAATAATGGTAAACTAAAGTAGGATACTTATTCATCCATTTGAAAATTAAGGGATATTAGTAAGAGAGTATCAAGTACTAATAATCTTATAATAGCAAATCACCACTGGTCTGGGCCTGGGCCTGGAATTTACGTGACCACTACAGTATTGCAGAGATAAAATTCGAAAATCTTTTAACAAATGAAGAGTACAGTCACAACTATGATTAATTATCTAAATTTACTTACCCCATGACATGTGAACACTACAAAAAATAAACTGGATTTATATCTATGAACTACCAAAATTGAAAAATCAAAGGCTTCAATATGTTGGAAAAACTCTATAAATACTAGGCTTCTGCATTACAATATTGATATCACATAGTAACTCTTAATAATACTAGTTATATCATATTCCTTGAGAATGAGTTCTAGATTGATTAAGGGTCGCAAAAGTGTCCGTCTCGCAAAGATAGAAAATCAGAATAATCGACAAGTGACTTTCTTAAAACACCAAAATGGTGTCTTCAAGAAAGCAAACGAGCTTGCCGTTATGACTGGTGCTGAAGTGGGCATCATCGTGTGTCCACAAGGTAATTACAAGCTTAATTACATCTCTTTGTCATTTATATGTACATCATTTACTATCAACAAATATAACTTTTTAAGCATAAATGTACATGCATTATCACAACTAAATATGCAAATCCAAGATTTTGAACATGATTATTAATTTCACATAAAATTAAAGCATCATAAAAATACTTGGCGTGGGAGGCGATATAACATTAGATACACCTGATTTCTCTCCTCTTTTTATCTATAGGTAGTAAACTTTACTTTTTTGGTCATCCAAATGTGAATGAAACCATCAACAAATATGTTGGCGAAGAAAGGCCTCCATCACCATTATCATCAGGCATTGATGACAAATATGTTCAGATATTCCGAAAAGCCAACTCTAGAGAACTTAACACACGACTCAATTCTCTGCAAGACTAGTTGGATTCTGAATTAAACGTGAAAAGGAAACTCAAGCAAATGAATAAGAATGTGAAGAGCCAACAAGAGTGGTTTAAGGGTCCTATAAAGAATATGAACTACATTGAGGCTTCAATGTTGAAAGAGGGATTGGAAGATCTGCTCTTGAAGGTGAAGAAATATGGTACTGAGCGTGCTTATGGTTACAAAAATGGAAAGTGGAAGGCTGAATAAAAGCTACTATTAGCCTTTATTTAAAATAATCGTTCGTGTTATTTATTTTTAAAGGTTTACCTTGGCGCAATCATAAAAGTTGTTGTTGTGTGACTAGGATGTCACAGGTACGAACCACATAAATAGTATCTTACAGAAATACAAAGTAAGGCTATCTACAACAGACCAACATGGTCATGGTTGCTCTCTTCCCTAGTCGATCCTGCACATAGCAGAAGTTTAGTGCAGGGGTTATTCTAGTTATTTTTTTTTTGAATTGAGGTATTATGTGATGTTTTAGTGATATCTACAATGTATGCGTAATCATATGATGAAATACAAGTAGTGTTATAAAAATGATATCTTAGTTTCAAATAATTCAAAAAATAAAAATAAAAATAAAAATAATATAATGCTATTGTTTAAAAACCTAAAACTGCACTAGAGATCTCATATACTTATTATATTACAAATAGTCAGAATAAAGTCTTTAAACTAATATCTAATCTAGAGAGGACCAAAACAAAAATCTAAAATAAAAACTAACTTGAAAAGAATTAATTAAAGAATACCAAAAAAAAAAAAATGAAAGGAATAAAGCATAAAGAAGAAAAATGCAAAAGTGAAAGGAAAGTAAGAATTAGAGGCCAAACCTTTTTGTACTTTGTATTTTGCAGACAAAGTTTTAAAATGTATTTGTTTATGAGTAACCGACAAAGAGAAAAGATTGTGAAATTAAAATAAACAATTAAAGAAATGCTGACTTTGAAATATTTAGTTTGAGAATTCACCATGAATTAAATTTTGAATACAAAAATTTTAGAAAAAGAATTTATTAAGCAATTTTGGCTCAAATTTGAAAAATCTCGGGGCTTACTCCCAAATAAAAGCCCAGAACATTGGCCTTACGACTAGTCAAACGCCCAAAAGCTTGGTACGTACGCCCCCACGGTACGTTCGTCCCACTAGTACGCCTCAGTGTTTGGTACTCTTCGCCCTAGAGCTCGCCCAGAAAACGCCTTTTAAAACACTGCGAATAATAATGCTAGGATGGCATAGGCCATGGAGCTAGTCACGATCCGAAATCCCACCTTTAGGCCGTGATGGCGTCTAACCCCGCTAGACAAGCCAACGTTCCGGTTATTACATTTATTTCTTTATTATTGACATTTGAAATAACAGTGATAAACTAGAACAATTATAATTAAAAGTGTGGAAGATAAGAAATTCAACAACTTAAATAATAAATCTTACGAAATTTCCTTAAATACACCCCAGAACCGGTATCACGATCTCACTGAAAGTCTACGATTTATTAAAAATAAAGGTCTGAAATAAATGTATACAACTGACCTGGAAATACATGAAAAGATAGAAAAGGAAAGGGATAGGAGGTGACGCCAAGGCCTGCGGACGCCTGCATGACTACCTCAGTGTCGCCTGTGGACTGAAGGATACTCCCTCGATCACTGTCCATCGGGTCCGGTACCGTAATCTGCACAACATAAAAAAGTGCAGGTATAGCATCAGTACAACCGAACCCATGTACTGAGTAAGTGCCGAGCCTAACCTCGGTGAAGTAGTGACGAGGCTAGGACACGACAAATTACAAATACCTGTGCAGTTCAATAATATAATAAAGAAGTAACGACAAGAAATAAGCAGTTAGGCACAAAATGGGGATAACATGCTGGGGAATAGGGGTAGCAAAATCACTGAAATGACGGAACGATGTAACACCTGAAGTAATTAAATAACAGCAAGAATTAACAAATCTGAACAAATAAATAAAAAAAAACGGCACGACATGTCCCCTCGTGCTATAATATCACAAAAACACGGCACATAATGTCCCCTCGTGCATAAATAAATAATCACTCGGCACAGAATGTCCCCTCGTGCATAAATAAATAAACATAAAAGCAACAAATTGACAGGAATATCAACAATAAGCAACCTTAAATCCACAAAAATACTCAACAAGAATACTACCGCCCCGGCAAGGGACACAACTATAACTAAACCTACACAGGTGTTATATTCCAAAAATATCCCTCGACCGACCAACCACTTCACAGTAAAAACATTCAAGAATCTCTATCAAATGATTAACACAAGGTGAGATTTAACCCACAACACAACAATTATCAATATAAATCAAAGAATTCATAATATTCGACTCACGGTCATGCTTGACAACAACATATAGGTACTCGTCACCTCACCTATACATTGAACGTGGTATAAACACGTAGCAGTTAAGACTCGATACTTATTCCCTCAAGCTAAGGTTAGACCAAACACTTACCTCGACTCCAGGAATCCAAATCAAGCCTCTAGCACCGCTTTTTCTTTCGAACCCGACTCCGAATCAATTGTATCTAGACATAATTGACTCAATAACATCAATAATTTCTTAACAATTCAATTCCAAAGCTTAATTATTGAATTCCCAACATTCTTCCCAAAATCCGAAAATCGACCCGGGCCCGCTTGGTCAAAACACGAGGTTCGGACCAAAACCCGATCACCCATTCTCCCACGAGCTCGAATATATAATTTGTTTTGAAATCCGACCCCAAAATGAGGTCAAATTCCCAAATTATCAAAAAGCCCGAACTCTACCCAAATGATTTTCATGATTTTAGGCCTAGAATCTAATATAATCTTGATAAAAATGGAAGAAAACAAGTTGAAGATCACTTACCTAAGAGGTTATGGTGAGGAATTTCTTCAAAAATTGCCTAAGAGCTTTAGAGAAGAAGAGGGTGGTGAAAAATGGCTAATTTCCCGTATGTGTTCTGTTTTTGGACATTTAAAATAACCGTACGAAATTACTCTCCGCGTTCGTGGGCCCCACGCCGCGTTCACAGAGGTTTAGATATTCTGGACCATTTGTTCGCGGTTGTGGGGCCGCGTTCGCACAGGGTAATTGACACCTTTCCCCCAGGCCCTCGCTAATGCTGTGCATTCGCGACCCTACCTATGTGTTCGCATAGTAGATACCAAATAACCTTCCGCATTCGCATTGGTGCGTTCGCACTGGCTTAAAACTACCCTGACCCCAACCCACACATAACCCTGTGCGTTCGCACTCCTTTGAGTGTGTTCGCATAGGGTAAATACCCAGACACCAGAAAATGACTATTACATCAGATTTTTCACCAAGCTTTGCACTCCGATACCTACCCGAAACTCACCCGAGCCCTCGGGGCTCAAAACCAAATATACACACAACCTCAAAAACATCCTACGGACTTTTTCGTGCAATTAAATCACCAAATTAACATAAAAAACCATGAATTAGACCTCAAAATCAATGAAATACTTCAAAACTTCTTAACTTTCAAATTTTCCATTTTTGATCCGAATCACGTCAAACGAAGTCCGTTTATTACCAAACTTCACAAGTAACACATATAAAACATATTGAACCTGTTCCAGGATCCGGAACCATAATACGGGCCCGATATCACAAGTTTCACATCAAATTTTATTTTCAAAAACCTTTATATTTTTCAGAAAACTATTTTCTTTAAAAATTCATTTAACGGACTTGGGACTTCGAAATTCGATTGCGGGCATACGCCCAAGTCCCATATTTTTCTACAGACCCTCCGGGACCGTCAAATCACGGGTCTGGGTCCGTTTATAAAAAATGTTGCGAAAGTCAACTTTATTCAATTTTTTAACACAAAATCATTGTTTTTATCAGTTTTTCACATAACCGCTTCCTGGCTTCACGCCCGGGCTGCCCACGCAAATCGAGGTGGAATAGAAGGAGGCTTTCATGGCCTCGAAACACAGATTTAGCTAAAATTACACGGGATGACATTTTGGGTCATCACAATCTCCACATCTAAAATAAACGTTCATCCTCGAACGGACATAGAAAGATACCTGAATCGGGGAAACGATAGGGATATTGGCTCCGCATAGCCGACTCATACTCCTAGGTAGCTGCCGCAACAGGCTGACCTCTCCACTGAACACGAACCGAAGGATAACTCTTCAATCTCAATTGACAAACCTGCCGAGCTAATATGGCTACTGGCTCCTCCTCATAGGTCAAATCCTTGTCCAACAGGACACCGCTGAAGTCAAGTACATGGGATGGATCAGCAATATGCCTCTGAAGCATAGATACATGAAACACCGGGAGCACGACTGATAAACTCGGTGGCAGAGCAAGTCTGTAGGCCACCTCTCCTACCTTATCATGAATCTCAAATGGACCAATGTACCTAGGGCTCAACTTTCCCTTCTTTCCGAACCTCATCAGGCCCTTCATGGGAGATACCCGAAGAAATACCCGATCTCCTGTCATAAATGGCAAATCACGAACTCTGCGGTCTGCATAACTCTTCTGCCTGGACTGAGCTGTATGAAGTCTAACTTGAATGATCTTCACCTTGTCCAAGGAATCCAAGACTAACTCTGAACCCAACAACTTAGCCTCCCCCGGCCCAAACCACCCAACTGGCGACCGACACCGCCTACCATACAACGCCTTGTATGAATCCATCTGAATGCTCGACTGGTAGCTGTTGTTGTAGGCAAACTCAGATAAAGGAAAAAACTGGTCTCATGAACCTCCAAAATCAATGACACATGCTCGCAACATATCCCCCAAGATCTGAATAGTACGCTCGGACTGTCCGTCCGTTTGACTCAACCCGTGTGCGCAACTCATGCTGAAATACTCTCCAGAAATGGGAGGTAAACTGAGTACCTCGATCATATATAATGGACACGGGCACACCATGCAATCGAAACATCTCCCTCATGTAGATTTTTGCCAACTTCTCCTACGAATATGAAACTAATACAGGAATGAAGTGTGCTGACTTGGTCAGCCTATCCACAATGACCCACATCGCATCAAATATCCTCTGAGTCCGTGGGAGTCCAACTACCAAATCCATGGTGATACGCTCCCACTTCAACTCGGGAAGCTCAATTTGCTGCATCAAACCACCGGGTCTTTAGTGCTCGTACTTAACCTGCTGACAGTTCAAGCATCGTGCTACAATATCCTTCTTCATCCTCCGCCACTAATAATGCTGCCGCAAGTCCTGCTATATCATTGCGGCGCTCGGATAAATGGAATACCGGGAACTATGGACTCCTGCAATATCAACTCATGAATACCATCAACATCAGGTACACAAATACGACCCTGCATCCTCAAGACTTCCTAGTCATCAACTGTAACTTGCTTGGCACCTCTGTGCCGGGCCGTATCTCTAAGAATACATAAAGTGACGATCATCATACTGCCTGTCCCGAATACAATCATACAATGAAGAACGGGCCATAGTATGGGCCAAAACACTGCCAGTCTCAGAAACCTCCAATCTCATGAACCGGTTGGCCAAAGCCTGAACATCTAAAGCAAGCGGTCGCTCTCCGACTGGTATATAAGCAAGGCTACCCATACTGACTAACTTCTGGCTCAAAGAATCGGCCACCACATTGGCCTTCCCCGGATGATATAAGATAGTAATGTCATAGTCTTTCAACAGCTCCAACCATCTCCTCTGCCTCATATTCAACTCTTTCTGCTTGAACAGATACTACAAACTTTTATGATCCGTGAACACCTCACATGGAACTCCATATAGAAAATGCCTCCAAATATTAAACGCATGAACAATGGCTGCTAACTCTAGGTCATGAACGGGATAGTTCTTCTCATGAACCTTCAACTAGCATTAAGCATAAGCTATAACCTTGCCATCCTGCATCAACAGTGCACCAAGTCCAACCCGTGAAGCATCACAATACACGGTATATGGCCCTGAACCTGTGGGCAAAACTAACACCGGTGTCGTGGTCAAGGCTGTCTTGAGCTTCTGAAAGCTCGCCTCACACTCATCTGACCACTTGATTTGGGCACCCTTCTGAGTGAACTTGGTCATCGGGGCTGCGATAGATGAAACGCCCTTCACAAACCGACGATAATAACATGCTAAGCCCAAGAAACTCCGAATCTCTGTAGCTGAGGTGGGTCTAGGCCAATCTCTGACTGTTAAAATCTTCTTGGGATCCACCAGAATACCCTCTACCAACACAGCATGGCCCAGAAATGCTACCGAACTCAACTAGAACTCACACTTAGAAAATTTGGCATACAATTGACTATCCCTCAAAGTCTGGACGACGACTCGAAGGTGCTGCTCATGTTCCTCTCGGCGACGGGAGTAAATCAAAATATCATCAATGAAAACAATCGCAAATAAGTCCAAATAGGGCCTGAACACTCGGTTCATCAACTCCATAAAAGCAGCGGGGGCATTTGTCAACCCAAATGACATCACCAAAAACTCATAGTGCCCACACCGAGTGCAGAAAGCCTTCTTAGGGACATCGGATGCCCTAATCCTCAACTGATGGTAACCAGATCTCAGGTCTATCTTGGAAAACACTGTAGCACCCTGAAGCTGGTCGAATAAATCATCAATCCTCAGCAAAGGATGCTTATTCTTGTAACGACCAAGTCGATCGTTTTGTGTGTTGGGACTCTGTTCCCGTGAATGACTCTTTCCATAGCGACTACTCGTGCCTTATGACTTATGTGGGCAGGTAGTTTGAGATTCGGAAGTGATTTGGCCAGTTCAGGAACACTTGGTTCCTGAAGGCTAACCTATTTGGCTGATTTTGGTTCCGAGCAGCATTTTGAACAAACGACATCGGAATCTAGTTCTGACAGCTCCAGCAGCTCCGGATGGTGATTTCGTACTTGGGAGTGTGTTCGCCTCGGGTTTATGATGACACGGGAGTATTTCGGCACCTGAATTGGAATTCAGGATTTCATAAGATTTGGAATTCAGCCTGGAATTGGACCTCGTGATATCATGGTCCGAATGGAATTCCAGAACTAGAAATAGTTCCGTATAGTCATTTATGACTTGTCCGCAAAATTTGGGTTCATTCCGAGCAGTATAGACCCATTCGGCGTATTGATGAGCCATTTGATTTTTTTCTTGAAATCCTAAGTTTGATCTAAGGGGTTTTGGAGAGTGATTCTTGGTTTGAATGATGTTTTTAGTGTTCTGGGAGCTCGAGCAAGTCCGTCATGTGATTTGGGACTTGTTGGTATAATTTGTCGAGGGCTCCGGTGGGCCCAGGGGTCTCCCGGACCCCGATCGGGGTCAAAAACCAGCAAAACTCATAGCTGGTGGGAATTTACTGGTGTGACCACACCTGCGGTCCATGAGCCGCAGGCGCGAGGTTCGCACCAGTGGAAATTCCATCGCAGGTGCGGCTCAATCCGCAGGGGCGATCCTCTTCCCGCAGGCGCGGCTCGGCAGGCGCGGCTCCGCAGGTGCGGACAAACGCCCGCAGGCGCGACTTTCCCCGGGGACCAGACCATCGCGGGTGCGGACAAATTCCCGGAGGTGCGAGTCCGCACCTGCGATCCAAAAGTCGCAGGTGCGGAAACTGCTGGGCAGTCCTATTAAAAAGCCCAAGTCGTGATTTCTTTCCCAAAAATCATATTTCTTCCATTGTTGACGACCCCAAGAGCTCCAAAACGGGTATTTCGGCCTAGAAACTCAGGTAAGTGATTCCGTAACCCTCCGCATGTCAAATTCTTCCGTTCTTTGAGAATTTCCCTTCATAATTCATAGAAATTCATAAGAAATTGTTGGGGAGAATAGAGGGTTTTGA
>ML264116.1:0-14767 GCA_005239495.1 Nicotiana undulata | reverse complement strand
TCACTGGGTACATATATGTATATGTACTCATACTACACTTTCTGTGCATTTTTTTGCACAGGTACCTTTATAGTACAATGATTGATTTGGAGACTTACATGGCTGCATTCATCCAGAGGCGTTCCACAGATGCCGGAGTCTCCCTTCTGTGTACTTACATTTTATATTTATTGCCTTTGTCCAATTTGTTTTTCGGACAAGCGTTGTATAATTGTATAAGTTCTTAGAAATTGCTCATGGACTTGTGTCACCGGGTTCTGGGGATGTCTTGGTATTTTCTTTTTTGTATTAAGTTGGTTTCTTGCCGTATTTAAATTACGAAATTTATTTATTTAATAATGAAAATGCAAGAAGAGGTTTCGATTCTAAATGTTAAACAGGAAAGTGTTCCAACTGATTAAGGGGTCGGCTTGCCTAACAGTGGTGTCCGGCGCCATCACAACCCATAGGTTTTGGGTCGTGACACTTTTTTTTGTTATCTTAGGAGAAAGATTCATCAGACTAAGATTTCTGTCCTAGGAGAAAGTTCATCAGACTAGGTCTTCTATCTTAGGAGAAAGATTCATCGGACTAAGATTTTGTTCCTAGGAGAAAATTCATCAGACTAGGTCCCTTTTTTTTGTTGGTATCTTAGGAGAAAGATTCATCAGACTAAGATTTTGATCCTAGGAGAAAGTTCATCAGACTAGATCTTTTTTCTTTGTTATCTTAGGAGAAAGATTCATCAGACTAAGATTTTGATCCTAGGAGAAAGTTCATCAGACTAGATCTTTTTTCTTTGTTATCTTAGGAGAAAGATTCATCAGACTAAGATTTTGATCCTAGGAGAAAGTTCATCAGACTAGATCTTTTTTCTTTGTTATCTTAGGAGAAAGATTCATCAAACTAAGATATCTATCCTAGGAAAAAATTCATCAGACTAGGACATTTATCCTAGGAGGAAAAAATGTGAAAAGCAATGGCAAAATTTTATGCACACTAGCAAGACAAATAAAGGTAAAGGTTTCAGAAACTTCCCTTTGTCGGCTCTTCTCTTCTCTTCTTTTTTTTTTGGTTCTTTGAACCACTTTCCTTGCACTGCTTTGTTCCTGTTTCAAACAAAGAAAATTTTGTCAGTTTGGAAAGTGGTGTTCGGCTTGTGGCCTTGAGTCTTGGGCAGCTTGGCTTTTTCTCAATCAACTTGAGTCGGTTTCAAGAGAACCTTTGTTCATCAACCCTGATTGCTTCACACCCAGTTCCACTTGTATTTTTGGCTCAGTCAGCCTTATCCCAATAAGAGATCTTTGCTTAGGTGACCTTTCTGATATCTTGAATATCTTCTTGCTTTCTGAGCAATTTGACTGTCAGAGGGAATCATCGGTTATCTTTGTTTGCGCCAAGTAGGCTGACAAGAGTCTTTTTTTTGGGGGGGGGGGGGAAGCCTTTGCATGAATCCTCAATGCATGTTGACTGTAAAAACTGAGTTGCTGGCCAGATTCACTTTTGTGCAACTGAAAAGCTGATAGAAAATTTTGAAATCTTTTCTTGCTCGTNGGGGGGGGGGGGGGGGAGCCTTTGCATGAACCCCAATGCACGTTGACTGTAAAAACTGAGTGTGCTAGCCAAATTTACTTTGTGCAACTGAAGAGCTGGTAGAAGATTTTGAAATTTTTTCTTGCTTGTTTTGACAAGGACTGACTCAAAGTGAAGGACACAATGATGCAAAGAAACAATACTAACAAAAAATTCCCATGTCGGGAAGGACATAAGGGAGAGTGTTTTTTTTTCTCTTTTTTCCTCTTCTTTTTGTTTTTACTTTGCGGTCACTAGCCTTAATGACTATGACATGCATTTTGGACTTAATGGTCGATCTATCAAACTGATCTAACATCTCCTTTTACCCTTCCTATGACCTTTGAAGACGGTCTTGTTTGTGCCAATCCTTTGCATCAGCTTCACGACTCACTATCGACTAGTGGTGTCCCGGGGGGTTTTCACCGACAAGTCTCTCTCATTATTCATCTCTGCTTACCGTCGCCTTACAGTGCCCGTGAGGGTTTTCACTAGTAAGACTCTCTCATTTTTTTTCTTTTCTTTTTCTTTTTCTTTTGTGAGAAACTTGACAGCGTTCTATGTCGTGTGGAAACTGTTGCTCATTCCATGCTTTCTTGCGTGAGCAACTGACAGTGTTCTATGTCACGTGACAACCGTTTCTCATTGCATGCTTCTCTTAGCATTCTTGAAGGTATATCGGGAGGTCTTTATTCGGAAGGTTTTTGGATAGGGTTGGAAATGAGGATTGACATGAAGGCTTAAATTAGACTCAAAATGAGGGATTATAAACTTACAACTCTTGGAATCGGCTCTTTTAAAAGTGAAATAACATTTCTGCCCCAGTTTTAGCTACTGGAGATTTTTTCTGGATTTTGTTTTTGACTCTTATTTGGTTGGACCGAACCGTAAGGCTGCCTACGTATCCTTTTTTAAGGAATCAGGTCTAACGTAGTTCAAACATCTGACCTAACTAATGTTTTTCTTTTTTCTATTTTTTTTCATTTTTCTTTCTTTCTCTTTTTTTTTTCCAAAACAAACTGCCCCAGCTTCCTTTTTTTAGGGCATAGATCTCAGACTATTCTTTTTCTCTTTTCTCTTTTCTTCAAAACAAATTTCCCCAGCTTTTATTTTCCGAGGGCATGGACTTTGACTGTTCTTTTCTTTTTTTTTACTTGAACTTTCTAAGAGTTGCCCCAGTTTGTACTCTTGGGGCATGGACTTTTCTTTTCATTTTCTCTTCTTTTTTTTCTTTTTTTGGGACTTTTGACTCTAAATTTGATTCCAAAAGAGGGTGGTCAAAGAAAAATGACACCAGCTCAAAGGGGTAGAGAAGGGTATAAAGTGTTCAGATAGAAGAAAAAGGGCTTCCCAGCCTCGAGAACACCAAAACATATTATCTTTTTGCGATCATAGCGTTGATGAACATGTCTATCTTCTTGGTGTGTCATGGTCGAAAGACACTTTTCATCCATTAATGCCAAACTTTCAACCAAGCTTCAATTGATTAACCATCCTCAATCCTGATCTTCACAATTATTTGAAGGTGAATTTTACTTGACCTTAGTTCCAAAGTATCTCAAATATTTATTCATCCTCAAAAGTGACTCTTTCTCACTTATCTCATTCAAGACTAATTCAGTTTTTTAAGATCTGGCCAAAAATTCCGAATGCATGTCATATCACTAAAACTAACGGAAAAGAAATAAGCATGGAATGACGCAAAAGGACAAAATATATTTCATTGAGTAGACAACAAGACAAACAACCTAAAATCCGAGTTACAACCCTAAAATAACCAGGATAATGAGAATGGCAACAAAACAAACAGACAAGACTCGCGCAAACAGAAAAGAGGGATAGAAGGCTTTGACTCAATAAAACAAATAAAATCTGGATCACAACCCTGAAATAACCCAGATAATAGAAAAAAAAATATCAAAACAAGCTACCAAGATTCCTTCCTTGTGAGGAGAGAATGACTTTTCAATTGCTAAGCTTGACATTTAGCCACAAATTTTCTCATCAGAATCAACAGAGCCTTCTCCAATTTCAAAATCATTAACTTCAGTCAGCAAGTTCCCGAGAGGATTCTCTTACTCCCTGTCACCACGCATCAATCAGATTTTCCTGGATCATCCTTTCTATTTTTCTTTTCAAATCCCGACAGCTTTCAACATCGTGCCCCTGAGCATTGGAATGGTATTCAAACCTTTTAGAAGGGTCAAAGATTCTTTCACGTGGGTCCACATGATTAGGAGGAACATGTGCAATCATGTCATAATGCTTTAATTTCTCAAACAAGCTTGCATAAGATTCTCCTATTGGTCTAAAATTATCTTTCAACCTTTGTTCCCCTCTATACCCCTGGCTTGGATGCGGGTTATAGGGCACTTGAAAAATTTGTGGAGGTTGGTGGAGATTTTGCGGTGCTGGTGCTCGCTTTCTGGGTTGTCTTGGTGGCTGGACAACATACTCACTTGGAGCAAAAGAGTATCGTGGGTTCTGAGGTGGATAGTAGTGCTCAGGGGAATAATCGGAAAATAGAGATGTTCTCCTAGGACCTCTTCTCGACCATGTTGTCATCATAACTTTTTCATCCTTCTCATTTGTGTCACTACGGTTGTCAGATTCAATCAAGACAGCCTGAGTTGCGGCTTTGAGAACTACTTGGCTTATAATTTTGCCTGTCTTAAGACCATTCTCAACCATTTCTCCCATTTTGATTGCTTCCAAGAAGGATTTGCCAACTGCGGACATCATGTTTTGAAAATAATCTGGCTCTTGATGCTGAAGGAAGACAGTGATTAGCTCGTGGTCATCCATGTGTGGCTTAACTCTAGCCTCTTGCTCTCTCCATTTAATGGCATATTCGCTGAAACTTTCAGTTGGTTTCTTCTTCAGGTTGGAAAGGGAATTGCGGTCTGGGGCGATGTCGATGTTGAATTGGAACTGTTTGACAAAGGCCTGAGCCATGTCGTCCTAGACATACTAGCGATATGTGTCTTGATCAGTAAATCATTCAGAGGCTACCCCCGTAAGGCTTTCCCCAAAATAAGTCATTAGCAATTCTTCATTTCTTCCTGCATCTCTTAGCTGATTGCAATACCTTTTCAGGTGGGCTATGGGGTCTCCATCTCCATTACACTTTTCAAACTTGGGGATCTTGAAACCAAGTGGCAAACGAACATCGGGGAATACATAGATCCTTGAAGGCAATACATTTCTGACCTGCCAACCCTTACATGTTTTTCAACTGTCGTTCTAAGCTATTCACTCTTTGGATCATTTCTTCTTATGCCATCTTTCAGGAAGGCTTCTCAATCTTTGCAGGAAGATCGAATAGGTACGAGTGGTACTCAGGACAATGGTAATGTTCTTGTTGTGTAGCAAATTGTGACTCATGTCTTTTCTTTTGTACCACTATTAGCTGTGGGACAGTGAAGACAGGCATAACAACGACGATTTTCTGATTAGTTGTCAATGGCACACTTCGGGAGTACGCAACAGATATTCCAGCTTTAGTTGTACAGTTGGGATAAAGACTGAACCCAGATGGATACGATTGATCAAACAATAAGACCAGAGTGGTAGTAGTTGATGTGGGTGTGAACTCTAGGAAACCATGAGAAGAAAAGGGTAGTCCTTGGCCATTGGCCCATGCTTGACAAATTTCATTCATTTTTTGTTTTAGTACTCTATTTTTCTCAACCACAGTAGACTCTTGTTGAACCCTCTGACCCCGAGTCTCATGACTGCTCGTAAAAGCTTCGATGTCAGTTGTCATTGGTATTTTTCTCTTGAACCTTGTGAATTATGGATGTGTTGCAGCTTACCACAAACCGACCACCTCAAACTTTCTTCACAATTCAAAACAAAAGACACGTTAGAATGGACTCAGTTGGTCCTTATTATTATCATGTTTTTTTTTTGGATTTTGAATTTTAAAAATGGTCAATCGAACCTAATGTGGGTTGCCTACGTATCATGTGGGGACATGAATCAAATCTTGCGTAGTTTGGGAATATTGAGAATAAAGTAAATAACCTAACTCTTTTTTTTTGGATTTTGAATTTTATTTATTTTTATTTTTCTAAACAAAGACTTAAAAAGAAAGAAAGAAAATATTTTTGGATTTGGATTTATTTTTTTATTTTTTTGAGAATTTTTGAAAAGAAAAACTTCTAAAGAAGAAAGAATATATATTTTTTGGATTTCACTTTTTTATGGAATTTCGACAGAAAAACTTCTAAAGAAGAAAGAATATATATTTTTTGGATTTCACTTTTTTATGGAATTTCGACAGAAAAACTTCTAAAGAAGAAAGAATATATATTTTTTGGATTTCACTTTTTTATGGAATTTCGACAGAAAAACTTCTAAAGAAGTAAGGAAATATTTTTTGATTTTTGGACTTTATTTTGGAAATTATGAAAGAAATACTTCTAACGTAAAAGAAAATGTATTTGAATCTTGAATTTTCGAGAGAAGAATGAAAATATTTTTTGGATTTTATATTTTATATTTTGGTTTTTTTGTTTGTTTGTTTTTTTTCAAAGTTTTTGAAAGAAAGAAAATAGTTTTTTGAGTTTTTGAATTTTGTATTTGAATGTTTTTGGAAAAGGTAGAGAATATTATTTATTTTTTTGGATTTTGATTTGATTTTCTTTTCGAATGAAAGACTTCTAAAATGAAAGAAAATATTTTAATTTTAAATTTTTATTATTTGGGATTTTCTAAAGAAAGACTTCTAAAGAAGGAATTAAAGGATTTTTTTTTTTTTGGAATTTTGAAAATTTGGGTCTTAAAGAAAGACTTTTCTATAGAATGAAGTAAAAGAAAATATTTTTTGGATTTTTGAAAATTGGGTCCCAAAGAAAGACTTTACATAGAAGGAAGTAAAGGAGAATATATATTTTTTTCAATTTTTTTTTTGAAATTTGTGAAAATAAAAAGGTAGAAAATATTTTTCTTGGATTTTGATTTGATTTGTCTTCTTTTTTAATGAAAGACTTCTACGAAGATTATGTTTTTTGGGTTTTTAAAAATTTCTTATTACTTTATTTGAGATTTTCTAAAAAAGGACTTCTAACGAAGGAATTAAAGGAAAATATTTTTGGATTTTTTTTTAAAATAGGGGGCCGGAACCGATGAGGTTTGCCTACGTATCTCACATCCGGTGAGAATCAGACCCGCGTAGTTTTGCCGTTTTGACGGAACCTGAAAAATATGATACTAACTTATTTTCATTTTTTTGAAATACATTTTCTTTACTTTTTTCTTTTCAAAAATTTTGGCAGAGTTTCGAGGCATTTTCAAATATGAGGGTTTCCAAAATCGGATAAATTTCTATCCTACCTCACTCTTAGTTTTTCTGTTATTTTCTTTCTTTAGCCGGTCAACAAACAAGCCGTTACAAATAATGTACACATAGTAGGTAAGATGCATCAGGATGATTTTTTATTTCGGGTTCACCTGTCCTAGACGGACCCAACCCCTGTGTTGGGTCCCCTAAGTCAAATGCACGTGATACAAACAAACACACATACTAGGGATCCGGCATGAGGTTATGTCATTCTAAGTTTAAATCCTGGGGTTTTGTTCTAGACCTGGCTTACTCGAGCGGACAGCTCGGGCCGAGGGGGCAGCGTACCGGGAATACAGAAGCTTCACCGACTTTGCAACTTGTCCGAACCTCGTTCTAAAATTTGGATATGACTCTAACAGAAAAGAAGTCACACGAAGTGCACACTTCCTAGATGATTTAGAAGACTCGGAGAGAAGAGGGTTTCAGAACAATTTATATACAGTTCAAACAATATCAAAGCGGTACAAAAAACATTTAGCACATTAGGCTCAAACAAGTAAAAATCAGACAATAAGCCAATCATAACAGTTATTTTAAGCTCAAATTCTGAACCCTGAACCAGAGATTCTGGGTTTTTCTCCCCAGCAGAGTCGCCAGAGCTGTCACACCTCTTTTTTCCTCCGGTAAGGGTGGATAAGAGAGTTTTTCCAATTTAAGTGACATTATTCGAATTTGGGATTTATTTATTGATTTTCAGAGTCGCCACCCGGAATATTTATGGTGTTCCAAGATACCATTTATTTATTGAAATCCCAAATCGAGGAATGTTTGACTCTGTTTAAAAATGTCTGTGAACCATAAATCCAGGTAAGAAATTCTGTTAACCTGGGAGAAGGTGTTAGGCACTCCCGGATTCTGTGGTTTTAGCACGGTCGCTTAACTATTAATATTTGGCCTAATTATCTAATTATTTACATATTTAAAACCTATTGTGATAAAAATATTTTTTTGTAATTTTCATTTTGTGATAAAATAACATCAAGAGTCAAAACTAGCAAAAAATAAAGATATTAGACCTAAACTAAATATGTAAACGCTAACCGTGTAAAATCTCGGGGAAGGTAAAAATTACATGTCTACATGCGCGTTGCACTCTTTTTCCCTTAGATCGGGTTTTATCCCAAATGGGTTTACCAGCAAGGTTTTTAACGAGGCAACACTTATATGCTACCTAAGGAAAACTCGACAAGTATTCAAGGCTTCTTTTCAATCAACCTCGAATATTGGGGGGCATCACCCTCGGAGGTTACATTTTTGAAGAAAACAAGTCATGCCAAGGAGGGCCTCGATAGGAGAATGTTGTAATGGGCCAAACGATCAAAAGAACCGTGTCCATATAGAATAGTCGAACCCCCAATGGCAAAAACATGTACGCATGTATCAATTACTCAAAGAAGCATTCTTATTATATCAAAACACTTTGTGCCTCAATGAAGTCTACTATTTTCACATTCAACGGCTCAAGGGACAAATACACTCGAATACTCGGGGACTGTCGTCGACAGTCAACACGTCAAGTCATCAAATACTCGAACTTATAAAACCTCATAGAGGCACACTCGAACTTATAAGACCTCAATGAGGCATACTCGAGCCTATAAGACCTAAATGAGGCATACACGAACTTATAAGACCTCAATGAGGCATACTCAAACTCATAAGACCTAAATGAGGCATACTCGACCTTAAAAAAAGGCATCCCCCCGATATTAAGGCCAAGTCCATCTCACTCAGGGACTAAAGGCTACAGCCATATAAAAGACTACGGTCATATGAAAAGTCTACAACCGAAATAATACGGCTCGTAGACGTCCCACTTCCTCTATAAAACTAAAGGCCTTAAAATACTTCAAAAACCCCGGTTAAATTAGGCTACCCTCGGCAAAAGTAAAGGGGCTTCGATAAAATCAGCCCCGAACAATGTGAAGGCTTTGAAAATATCAGCCTTCGAAAAAACCTCAAGAGGTATTCAATTGTCGTTGTACATCGACTTGAAAATGAGGTTCCAATCAGTCGAACCATATAATAATCGAACGAATATAAAAACATGCCAAGGCATAACAAAATTTTTACTAAGTCTTTAACCAGAAAGACCATTTTAGAGGTCGAATTGACCCAATCTAAAAAGATCCTAAGGGCCGACATGAAAGAGCCTAAGGGCCGATATGTAAGAGCCTAAGGGAAAACCTAAAGAGCCTAAGGGCAAACCTAAAGAGCCTAAGGGCAAACCTAAAGAACCTAAGGGCCGATATTTTAAAGCCTAAGGACCAATACATAAAGAACCTAAAGCCCGAAGCATGTCGTGCTTGGGACCTTGCTTAGCTCGGACTCAAAAAATCCCTTCACCCGAATTGGAACCAATACTCAAAGATTATAGCATCAAAAATCGAGCAAACTACGAAGGAAAATGATCAAGGAAACTTTTTTATATATACAAAGGATATTACACAAGAGTCCTTCCAGAACAAATTTTTTCTACAAGAGGATAGAAAAATCCTATCTACTCCAGGGGGGCATCCCCCTCCCCCTTCCCGGGACTATCACTACCTCGGGGGTAGCTCCTTCGTCAAACTCCTCCTCTTCATCACCTTCGACATCAACTTCATCATCGGAGAAAAGGACGAACTTGGCATCAGCCTCATCTGCCTTAGCTTACTCTATCTCCTTGGAGAGAAATGGATCTCCTCGAGGGTTTCCCTTCGGGATCGATAGCAGACATAATCATTGCTTCTTTTCTCCCGGTCGGAGGCCCCTCTTAATTCTATCTGAGCATCAACAACATCCTTCAAATAGATGGCATCCGTCTTGTCGGCCTTGGCTTGTATTTCTTTGGCTTCAATTCAGGCTTCCTCAACTTCGACCTTGGCCTTCGTGAGACCAGCCTCGAGCTCGGCTATCCTGCCCGCCTGAACCGAATTGCCCTCTTGAGCATTCCGAAGTTGAATTTCAAGGGCGGATGCCTTTGCCAATGCATCTTTTTTGGCCGCAACAAGGATGTCCATATGTGCCTTCCATTCATTGTACTCAGAGTTGACTTGGTCCACCTCACCTCGAAGGCGTTCCAGCATCTCCACCTTTTGTTGCAATTGAGACATCGAAGTGTTAGCCTCCAAAGACGGGATGAACTACGCAATTCAGCTGCTTCTCTAGCTTGTCCTCGTATTCTCGAGCTCTGGTCAAATCTGATCGAAGATGCTTCAGTTCTTTTTCCTTCTTGTCACAAAGAAGCCTGAGTGATTTCTCCTTGTTCGAGGAACTACGCAATTCAGCCTCACAGTGACGCACTTCAGCCTTGAATTTATCGAAGGCCTATAGAAAGGAAAGATCGATTAGACAAAAGAAGAAAGTATGACGTCGGGAAAATTATACTGTTATTAAAACCTTACAATTGAGCAAAAACGATGAGCCTCCTCGAAGATCGAACTCGCGTCCGCTGGTTCGGCCTCATCGACCCCGGCAAAGCAACCCTGGAAGGGGTCATTTTCACCCGGGACTCTGCCTGACTCGGGCGTCTTCAGGTTCTGATCGTCTCTGATGGCTTCTTCGGAGAAGGATGGAAATGAAGGTGAATGAACTGCTATAACGGCCTCGGGGAGATCACCCGAGGCGCTCTGTTTAGGCATAGGAGATTCGAAGCTCAGTCCCTTCAGAGTATTTCCTGAGGTCTGAGAAGAAGTCACCAAGTCAGGTGATGCAGGGCCTTCACCCCTTTTTCTTTGGGAATCCCTTCTTCAAGGCTAAGGGCCTCGGTTTCAATAGGCTTTCTAGCCTCAGAAGACTTTTTGGTTCGAGCTACCAACGTCGAACCCTCCACCTCATCGTCATCACCGTCCATGGACCGGTGGACAAATTAAAAATCCTCGTTGATGACAACATTTTTCTTGCACCTCCGAGCAGGGTCTACTTTGCTTTGAGTGTCCTCGCTCTTCATTGATCTTTTGCTCTTATTATCCTTCTTTGGCTTTGAAGCCGAAGGTCCCTCTTCCTCCCCGAGATAGGGCGGCCTCATCTCGAAAAACTCTCTAATACCTGCGATAGAGTAGTAAGGTCACATGAAGAGAGGTATCTTTACTAAAGAAAGAAGTATTATAACACGTACAATGGTGCTTTGCCTCCCACTTGCCCTTCGACCAGTCTCGCCACTTGCGTTTGTCGTATGTTAAAGTAGCTTCCGCTTTGTGATCCCAATACTCGAGATAGAGCACCAGAGTAGGCATCCACGGGACCGTTGTGGGAGAGGAAAAGGAACAATTAGGCAAAGTTTAGAAAAAATGATGAAAAAGAAGTAAAAGCAAAACATTTTACTCACGTTTGAAGTTCCATTTCTCGGGGAATGGCAGGAGCTCCTTGGGAATAACGTCGATGGTCTTCACTCGGATGAATCAGCTCATCCAGCCTCGATCCCTGTCTTCGTCGTTACTGGCGAAGAAGGACTTGGTGGATCGGGGTTTGAGTTTGATTAGACCTCGGAAATTTTGAGGTCAATATAATCGGATGAGGTGGCTAAGGGTGAATTAGATCCCGGCCTTTTCAGCAAAGAACCTCATCATTAATATGATCCTACAAAAGGACGGATGAACCTGGGCCAAGTTAACTTGGTACCTTTGGCAGAATTCGAGCACGAGTGGGTCGAGGGGACCTAGTGTAAAGGGGTATGTATACACACTCAGGAACCCCTATACATAGGTCGTGATATCCTCTTCACAAGAGGGTATTTGCAGAACGACCTCCTCCCCCATCTGCACTATCTCCTCACAGCTTCGAGGTGTCTTTCCTCGATTGATCTTATGTACCTCGATGTGTGTTCTCGACGACCGGGGACATCGGGGGTTTCTCTATTGTCAAGTTCTCATTCAAGGAAAAACTGCTCGGTATGATCTCATTAAGCGCCAGCGATTTACCACCGGTCAGTCGGGAAGTAGAAGTGGAGGTTCCTTCTTTCTGAGGAACGGATTTGGAAGTTTTGTCCATAGTTTCTTTAGAAAAAGAAGGAAAATATGAATAAACCGGTGAGGTTCTGAGCTAATACGGCAGAGGAACTGGTGGTGAAAGGGAAGCTTATAGAGGAAAATAGGTGTTGCAAAATGGTAAAGTTCTTAATGAGAAAAGGAAGCAAGTATATATAGAGGAAAGCGGTGACTTTTCATTGATATTGATGGCCGACCGGCTCTAACGAGCAATTATGTCTTTTGGGGAAGAGAACCGACGGGGCGCTTCGGTCACTTCAGCGTTTACGTCATAGGAGTGATGTCATCATAAAGGGCATCGAAGGGTCAAGAATTAAAAAATTTATCATTTCATTCTAAGAAACGCGGGGACTATCTTTATACGGCCGAAATCGGAGGAGTCCGATTTTGAAGTCTCTATTGTGTTTCGAGCCCGAGCTCGGAAGACTCAAAGTAAGGTTCGAGTCCGATCTCAGAATTCATACCTCGAGAGAGCACATAGAAGGCCCAACATGGCCTACCTCGAGGCAGTGCAGATTCGATGACACACAAGAAAAAATAGGGATTTCTCAAGGACATGTGGTTAGGACAGATAAGATTTGTACGAGAAAGTACAAATCCGTACTAGGCCGTTATACAGTTGTACCAATAATATTCTTTGTCATAATTAGGAATGTACCATATTAGGATTTTCCCCTCCTATATAAAGGGGACCTCAATCATTTGTAAAAGCATCATTCACTGCAATAGAACATTTTACTTTGCTATTCTTGCTTTCTGTGCTCAAGATTGCTCTTTAGCTTTATTACTCTTACATTATTGTTCTTACTTTGCTACTCTTAGCTCACCTCGAGGCCTCCGAATATCGAGCTCGAGGTCCCTGTTGAATTAACAACACTGGTTTTGGTCTACTATTTCTGCTCACTTAGATTTAATATTTCTTGTTTATTAACTAGCATTGGAATAAATCACATATTTTTAGAACCACAAATCAAATATAATTGTTAACACCATTTTCGAGGTAAACACACGCAAGACACCATAACGATGAGCATTTCGGCCATAGATAAGTTCGAACCATCAGAAAGCCTCTACGGCAAAGAACACGCCAAGGCATCTAGGGAGGTCGACCTAAAGCATAAATAGCATATCGAGCACCCCGGCTACGAACCGCTGGTGTCGTTTTGTGTGTTGGGACTCCGTTCCCGTGAATGACTCTTTCCATGGCGGCTACTCGTGCCTTATGACTTGTGTGGGCAGGTAGTTCGAGATTCAGAAGTGATTTGGCCAGTTCAGGAACACTTGGTTCCTGAAGGCTAGCCTATTTGGCTAATTTTGGTTCCGAGAAGCATTTTGAGAAAACGACCTTGAAATCGAGTTCTGACAGCTCCACCAGATCCGGATGATGATTTCGGACTTGGGAGTGTGTTTGCCTCGGGTTTCTGATGACCCGGGAGTATTTCGACACCTGAATTGGAATTCAGGATTTTATAAGATTTGGAGTTCAGCCTGGTTTGGACCTCGTGATATCGTCCGAATGGAATTCCGGAACTGGCAATAGTTCCGTATAGTCATTTATGACTTTTCCGCAAAATTTGGGGTCATTTCGAGCAGTATAGACCCGTTTGGCATATTGATGAGCCATTTGAATTTTCTTGAAATCCTAAGTTTTAAACTAAGGGGTTTTGGAGAGTGATTTTTAGTTTGGATGATGTTTTTGGTGTTCTGGGAGCTCGAGCAAGTCCGTTATGTGATTTGGGACTTGTTGGTATAATTTGTCGAGGGCTCGGGTGGGCCCAGGGGTCCCCCGGACCCCAATCGGGGTCAAAAACCAGCAATTGCATAGCTGGTGAGAAATTTACTGGTGTGACCGCACCTGCGGTCCATGAGCCGCAGGTGCGAGGCTCGCACCAGTGGAAAATCAATCGCAGGCGCGGCTCCTTCTGCAGGAGCGGCCTTTCTTCCGAAAGAGCGGCTCCGGAAGAGCGGCTCCGCAAGAGCGGACCAGGCTCCGCAGGCGCGACATTCCCCAGGGCCCAGGCCATCGCAAGCGCGACAACTTTTCCGCAGGTGCGTCTCCGCACTTGCGATCCAAGTCTGCAAGAGCGAAACCCCCCTCACCCCAGTGCCTAGGCCTTTTTTGCAGGTGCGACCCTTTTTCCGCAGGTGCGAGTCCGCACTTGAGATCCAAGGGTCGCAGGTGCAGAAACTGCTGGGCAGTCCTATAAATAGCCCTTTCGTGATCTTTCATACCAAAACTCGATTTTCCTCCATTGTTGAGACCTCTAAGAGCTCCAGAGCAGTGTTTCGGCCTAGTAATTCAGGTAAGTGATTCTGTAACCCTCCGCATGTTAATTTCTTCAATTCTTTGGGAATTTCCACCTCCAAATTCATCGAAATTCATAAGAAATTGTTGGGGAGAATAGAGGGTTTTGAGGAAAATGGGAATTCTGATTTTAGGGCCATTGTAGGATGATTAATTGAGTTAATCTTGATCCTTAGGCGACGTATAGCACATTTCTTCAAGAATTATAATTTTCCGGACGCCGAGGCTCGGAGTTGAATTTTCCAAGTATGTCAAGAATGTGTTTTAGGGAAAATCCTTAATAAATCCTCCTAGAATCTTCCTAAATTGATATAATCATGTGTTTTTGGCTAGTTGCGAGCCATCGAGGGTAATTCGGAGGATTCGTGCGTCTTGTTGATTGGTCCGTTGGCCGGAGGAGCACTTGTCCAGGTGAGTCTCTTTTCCAAACTTTGTAAGGGGGAAATGTCCCCTAGGCTCTTTGTTGCTAATTGTGCTTGTTGAGGGGGCTACGTACGCACCAGGTGATGAGAGTCCGTACGTGGCATCTATATTCTATGTTGGGTAGCCGTAGGACCCACGAGCATGTTCTAGCTATTTGTTTGATATTATCTGATG
>ML264110.1:1721-15462 GCA_005239495.1 Nicotiana undulata | reverse complement strand
ACATTCAGTGCCGAGTGTTATTATATATGCACGAGGGGACATTCCGTGCCGAGTGACTGTGAGTTATGCACGAGGGGACATGCTGTGCCTTTCCTTTTCATTATATGTTTGAGAAGCTATACTTCTGCCTTGCCTTTAAGTTCATTTATTACCTTGTACTGCTGTGTTAGCATACTGTTACCCTATCTCCCCAGCATGTTCTCCCCGTATCTGTCTTACTTGCTTATTTGTGTTGCCATTTTTCCTGCTATTATATAAAATTGCACAGGTACATATGTAGTGTTGGTCCTAGCCTCGTCACTACTTCGCCGAGGTTAGGCTCGACACTTACTCAGTACATGGGGTCGGTTGTACTGATGCTACACCTGCACTTCTTTATGTTGTGCAGACTACGCAGCCGGACCCGGAGATCACTGACGATCGGAGCATCTCATTCAGTCACACAGGAGACTCGAGGTAGACCCGCAGACGTTCGTGGGCCTTGACGTCACCTTCTACTTTCCACTTTCAGCTCTGTCTTACTTTGTATTTCAAAGACAGTCTTATGTATTTATTTCAGACCTTTTGTTTGTAGTAATCTCTTAGATAGTCCGTAAGTATGTGACACCAGTTCTGGGATTTGTTTATGGGTTTCATTTCGAAAGTGCTATGTTGTATTTTAGTTATCTTGTTCGTATTTGTTGTTAATGAGTTTTATTCAGTTCAAACATTGGCTTGTCTAGCGGGTTCAACGTTAGACGCAGTCAGGTCCCGAAAGTGGGATTCCGGGTCGTGACATAGTGTAAAGTTTGTCGAGTTCCGAGACGTGGGTCCGAGGGTCAGGTTTTAGCCAATTTCGGGGTTTGTGCTTAAAATTTATATCTTTCGATTGAGTTTCATCCCCTAAGCATAATTTGATGTGAAAAATCTGATCTTGAGAGATTTGGAGCACTCAGAAGTTGATTCGAGAGGCAAGCGTGTTGCTGAATAGCTTTTCGGGCTAGTTTGAGGTAAGTAATGTCTTTAAATCCTGTCCTGAGGGTATGAAACCCCGGACTTTACATCCTTTCACGGTTTTGGAGTGACGAACACACTAGATGACGAGTGTGGCATGCACAAATTGGAAATTTAGAAAAATGTTCCTTTTTAGGCAACTATTGAGTTGTGAAACTGCTTTTAAAGCTTATGTTTATAGTATTACTATGTTTTGATATATTTGGGCTGTAAGCCATGTTTGGGGCCTAGTGCCGATCTGTTTTAACCCTTGGGGGATATTTTCTGATATTCCTCACATAGTACTTGTGATTTTACACTCAGTCTTTCTTGCTAAATTGTTTTGACACTCAGAGTTTATTGATATTATTTCTAGAAATAATATCAATAAACTCTGAGTGTCAAAACAATTTAGCAAGAAAGACTGAGTGTAAAATCACAAGTACTATGTGAGGAATTCCTCACATAGTACTTGTGATTTTACACTCAGTCTTTCTTGCTAAATTGTTTTGACACTCAGAGTTTATTGATATTATTTCTTGAAATAAAATACTGTTTTGGGTCGAGAACCCCATTTATTTATGGCCCGAATGGCATGTTATGAGTGTCTGACTTAGTGAGGTTGAGAGCCTGTATTGTGAGGATATTTATGATACGAGAGAGGCCGAGTACCTGAGAGATGATGATTGCCATGATTTGGCTTGTTATAGCGCTTGGGCTGAAGGAGCCCCTCGAGAGTCTGTACACCCCCAGTGAGCGCAGGTACCTACTGAGTGCGAGTGCCGAGTGACGAGTGATTGGGAGGCAAGTAGTGACTGTGAGGTGCTGAGTGACTGTTACTGAGTGATGGTGAGGTGCTGAGTGACTATTCATGAGAGTTGATTTGGCCCGAGGGGCGGTTATGATGATATTTTTACTGAGTTTTAATTATGATTCACTTCATTCTTCTACACTGATACTTTTGGGAGTTTTACTGAGAAACATTTGAAAAATATACTTGTTCGAGGGATTTTCATGGAAATTGGTTTTCAAACTTATGTATTAAACGTATAATTTACTCAGACTTGATGATTTTACTGTTTTGAGGATTGGTGTATTTGTGCTGTGTGTTTCATATACTTCAGACTTGATTTATTTTCATTACTACTGAGTTGACGTACTCTTCATTACTACTTGCACCCCTGTGTGCAGATTCAGGTACTGGTTCTGAGCAGTAGCCATCTGAGACCGTTCATCGTCAACTTTCAGGATTTCGAAGTAGCTATCCAGCGTCCGCAACTTCTCCATTTCCCTTCCCTTATTAGTAATCAGTATTTTATTCCTAGACATTGTTTATGACATTAGCAGAGTTTGTATTATTCTTAGATGCTCGTGATCAATTGAATCCAGTTCTGGGAAATAGTTTAGACTGTTAGATTATTTATGCTTTGTTCAAGACTTAGAGGAATTTTATACTTGTTATGGAATATTATTAATGGTTTTGAGAAATATTATTAAAGGAAATGTGTAGTTATGTGATAGTGGCTAGCCTAGTTCCACGATAGGCGCCATCACGACTTGTTAGGATTTGGGGTCGTGACAAGTTGGTATCAGAACTCTAGGTTACATAAGACTCAACGGACATGAGCAGGTTTAGTAGAGTCTTGCGGATCGGTACAGAGACGTTTGTACTTATCTTCGAGAGATTGCAGAACCCTTAGGAAACATTCCACATTCTTGAATTCTTGTCGTGCGAATCCATTTTATTCATTCAAAAGCGTAACTCTTTGAATTCCTTTCATGTATTCGATTGCGCACGCGAGCGCTTGGTATCAGTTGTGCGTCGTTGGCTTGTTACTTCCATGGGTGAGATGTGATTTTTAGCATGTTTACACTACAAGAAATATGATTTATTGTGGCGACCATTTGTGGCGACTGACCTTGTTGCTACAAAAGTAAGACTTTTAGTCGCGACATTAAATGATTGCCACAAAAGGTTGTAGTTTCAACGGCGAACTTTTTTGTCGCTACAGATAACAAAATATCAGTGGAGACTATGTTTATATCGCCACTAATACATACTAATTTTTCTAATAAAATATAGCTGAAAAACTATTTGTGGCCACTGATAATTAATTGCCACAAACGGTCAATTGCGGCGACTTTATCGCCACTACAAGTGGTGCTTTTGTTGCAATCTTTTAGGTCGCCACTAATAATTGTAGAGGTGATTATATATCTTTGGTACTTTATTAGTACTAACTAAGTCCTTGGATATTTTTTTATTTAAAAGTTAAATTTGAATAAGTACTCATATACTGAAAGGCTTAAATACTTGGGGTAATATATTTATCTTTTGCAAAGCTTTATAAAGTAAAATCATTATGACTTTCTTTAGTTATTTTATGTTTCAATATATTATCTCATTTTGTAAAATTATTATGATTTATCTCCTTTTCCTTAAAATAAAAATGCCGAGAAATCGCCCTCAACCCAAAAGAGAAATCCCATTCGGCCTTTCCCCAGCGAAGCCGATGTCCTCTCTCCAAAATTCTTTCATACATTGCTCTATTAAATTCAATCTGCAATTTAACTTCTCTCTTCCCTCACGTCTCTCTTATCTTCTCTCCTTCATAATTTTCGCACAAATTTAACCTAAATTTACCTGAGCCCTAGTAAATCGGCTAAATGCCAGCTTTTTAAGAAGAAACCAGGAGGCTACTCTCTTCTTTAAGGCCTGCAATCGTTGATACAATGGATCTATAGATTCTGAGCCAATGTGTTCGACTGACGATTATTGAGAATCTTTGCCTTCAGCTGCTGATGCAAAGCAAGTGGGTTTAGGTTTTTCTCTATTCCTTTTCTCCCTTTTGATGTTAGCGTAATTATTTTGATCGTTTCTTGCTCTTCAACAGTGAGGTATTCTAAAATTTTAGGGTTTACTTGGTGTTTTATTGTATATGTATGCTTTACTTTTTGGGGTTTGAAAATTTAGGGCTTCTTTGTGCAACGGGGGATTTTGATTTACTTTATGTATCCTATGTTAAATTCAATTTACTGAGTGCATCTCGTTTGGAAATCCATATTGTTGACTTCTACTACAAAGTATTTCCTTGAGAACTATGGCAATTTAGTAATTGTATTCTTATAAATTCACCATATGCGATCCCTATTTACCATGCTCTCAGCCTCAAGAGAAGGTTCTATTTTTATGGTACTTGATTTATTTTGTTTTGTTTACTGAGATGGAATATCAACAAATGTAGCAGCAAATGATGTGCGAATAATGTGGTAAAGGCTCGAAAAGAATCAATGATATATATTAAATTCAAGTAGTTGTCTGTGATATATCTTTAAATTAGCCGTAGGTCAAATCACAAGTGGACACTAACGAATGAATCAATCCAAAGAAAGGCACACTTTTTTGGATTCTTATGTTTAATCCAGGAGAATACAATTGCCAACTGTAAACAGTCACATGAATTGTCCAACCCATCTGAATGAAATGCAGGAATATACCCTAGACAATGGAAGAAGTTTTGCATTGTGTGTTGTGTATGTCTCAGGCGACGGCGGGTCCCATTCCTTATCCTAATGAAGCAGCTGAAAAAAAGGAATGTCAATTGAAGCAGCCAATGGAGAAAATATGAGATAATTGATTTTTCTCATACGATTTGGGTGAATTTACTCCAGGGGAGATATTAACTTGACGATTATGCTTGCATATAGCTACGATGGAATCAAAATCGACAGTTAAATCTTGATCCATTAGTTATAGTAGAGCTCCATAAACACATAATTATGATTATTTGATTATTTGAGACTCGTTATAATGATGTTCCCACGCATAATTGACCATTTCAACATTGAGGGTTATGATGAGGTAGTTTACCTTCTTCTTTTTATCTGTTTTTAGAATGGAAAAGCATATAATGTATCAATTGCTATTTGCTTAAAGGATAAACTCTCCGGAACATACAGTATCTTGCTCAATCATCTCTAAACTTTGTTGTATCATAGCACAAGTGATGACTTGTTAACCCACAGTGTCTTGGTTAGTCGTGGTCTTGTATAATTTGCTCATTGATAACTGCATAGGTTTTGAACCAGAGCTTTTCAAATTCTTTTGGAATAAGTTGATAAGGTTTGAGCTTTGAGGAAGAGACCGCAGATGCACCACACAAAGGACCGGAAGGCCTACCTATATTTTTTCCTAATCCTTCACTTGCTCGTCCCACTCTCATTAAAATGGTCTCTCCTCTCCCGGCGGCCGAGTGAAAGAACTTCTAACTTCCCCCAAAGAGCTTAATAGTTCTGAGTGAAGCTCCTGAGTTTCCATTAGCCCCTTTCCTAAGTGAAGGAAGAAAGCTATTGAGCCAATCATTCAATAAAGAAAATAAGTAAAAATCGTTGGATCATTTTGTTTTGTACACTAACTACATATACATATGGTAGCCAAGAAAGCACCAGATAAGAGTAACCTATCTTAAAATATGTTGTCAGTTCTTTCCCTTAATGAATCTGTTTGAAATTCTAGGCGTTCTGGTGATTTTTCTTTCATTGAGGAGAGGCTCAAGAGTTCCTCTTATGCATTTTTAACTTATTACAATTGAAACAAGAATTACTTATGCCTCTTTTTTCTTTGTAGGTTATTGTTGCTTCGTTGATGTTGAGCATGCTCTTAATCCGGCATTGGCTGAGACCATTGGAGTAAATACCGAAAACATATTTCTGTCTCAACCAGATTGTGGTGAGCAGGCTCTTAGTTTGGTGGATACAATTATAAGGAGTGGTTCGGTTGATGTTGTTGTTGTGGACAGTGCAAGGCAACTTAAAACTGTTACTTGAAATTATAGGACAATTTCAAGGTAGCTAATTATACAGAACGTGTTTGTTTTTGCCTTAAAGGAAAATGCTTGATATTTTATCTTTGCTTTACCTTCTGTGTGAGAAAGGTTCCTCACTATCTAAGTTTTTCTTTTGACGGTTTAATGCTGATAAGACTCCTTTTCAAAAAATATTTATAACCCATGTATACACTAATAGTGAATATGCCAAATTGAAGATTTTATATGTTGTTACCTCTGTGGAATTCGTGCCTTATTAGCTTAATTTGTTAAATTGCTAACCATTTTTAGCTAGGGTTTTTGACAAATCAAAATCAATAATATTAACTTCTGCTCAAACTCTTCCTTAGTTCAATTGATGATCCATTTAAATTAGGAGGAATTGATATGATAGGTAAGATTAGTTTTTCATAACATTTCTAAGATTCTACTTGGTCGGTTCTGGTAGTTAAAGAAAAATCTTGCATTATGACTTGGAATGTTGACATTGTTGAAGTGGTGAACAAAGTTATGTATTTTCCTAATCAGCTTACAGAAAGTAAACTTCTCTAGTGAGCTCTATTGAATTGTTTTAGACTTTGTTTTACTTCTAGAGTTGCTCTTAAAAGTTAGTGTACATTTATGTTGCCTATGGATCTACTTCTAATTTTTAATGTGTTTGATATTGGTGGCTTTTCCTATTTAGCCCCTTTGATATAAGAGGCTCTTTTCCTAATTAGCTTATACAAATAGTTAAATTATGTGTGATCACCCCTTTTACTACTAACATCAAATTATGAGATTGTCAAAGTAATGATATTTTATTTTTTCTTAATAGCAGGGACAAGATTCTTAAACAAACGCAAGAGGTGTTGACCAAAGAGGATTATGAAGACACTTAAAATTCTACTATTTATTTTTTGTCGTATGTATATCCATACAATGACAATAATCAATAGTATGTAGTATGTATTTAACTAATTTTGTAAACCTGAAGGTATTTATAATATTTGACTTGAGATATGTTATTATTGGTTGTTGAATAATTTCGGATTCTTTAAATATTGGAAGTAATTTGATTGAAACGTATTAGAATTTGGCCATTGTAGTTGTTGAAAAAATAGGTTTTTAGTGGCGACAGAACCTTGCCGCAAAAGCAATTAGTATTTTTGGCGATCAAGGTTGCCACTAAATCTCAAGCTATTGTAGCGACAAGAGTTGCTACTGAAACTATAAAGGTTTTAGTGGAGACTTAAGTCGCTACTAATTGTAGTCATACAGTGGCGACCTTCCCAAAAGTTTGTTCTGTGAAACTCTTTTTTGTGGCATATTTATTAACTATTTGTAGCGACTATAGTCGCAACAAAATGTGTCTTTTTGTGGCGACCCCAATGAGTCGTCACAAAAAACTTTCAGTAACGGTTGTACTTGCAGCAACCTTAAGGTCGCTACTATATGTCTTTAGCAGCGACTTTGTGGGCTTTTGTAGCGACTTTTGTCGCCACTAAAAGTGTGATTTCTTGTAGTGTGATAATGGGCCAATCGGAAGGACTTGAGGCCGTATTTCGTCTGTGGCTTGAGTGTTGAGATTTCGTTTGTGTAAGCACATGTGTTTGGGGACTTATATGTCCGTTTGTGCCCTTATTGAGGGGAATTTGTGACTAGAGGACTACATGGTGAGTGTGATCTGATAGTTAAATGTATCCAGGTTGTTTGATTGTGACCGGAATGGATTAGCGGGAGATGTAGCAAGAACCATTGAGTAATTGACTTCAGTCTTAAGTTAGAATATGGCCTCGAGTTGTGAGTGTAGTGGAGGACCTCTTGTGTAGAGTAGTTGTGGAGTGGAGTGGATTTTCCTATTGTGTTATGAGAACCTGGTGATGTCGTTTGGGCGGACCAATGTCACAATAGCGTTCATGTATTTGATTAATGGTATATCCAGCCGTATTAACACTCCTTTGTTATTGTATTTATTGATGGCATCTTGTCGTACTCACGTAGCCAGGGGTAGCATACTCAGCATTTGATGATGGTATTACAAGGATATAGGGAGGAGAAGCTTTGTGTGAAGTTCTCCAAGTGTGAATTTTGGCTTAGTTCAGTAGCATTCTTGGGACACGTGGTGTCCAATGAAGGTATCTATGTGGTCAGCCGAGTGTGAGTAGAGCTTCCAGAAGCTCAAGATTTCCTTGACCACAACTCTAGTGTTAGTATTTCCATCAGGTTCAGGTTCTTATACCGCTTAACGAGATGTCTCGAGGGCAGGCGGTGGTCGTGTTCTAATGTAGGAAGGTATAGTGATTGTGTGATAGCTATGATTTTCGGGAGTGTATAGGGAGATATCATTGTGAGGATAAGCAGGCGAGGGTATCTCCTGCGGGTTGTCCTCAGGTGTGTGATCCTTATGTTGATCTGTAGTAAGTTCTCTCTATCAATAAATGATGTATGTTGTAATTTGAGTTTAGATCGCTTGTGGGAGTTGACATGACCACTATGGTGAATGCGAGATTTGCATACTATTTGAGGGTTAGATTGTTGGGTAATGCGAGCTTATGGAGGATTTAGTTGAATCTCACCACAGTATGGTGGCTGCCATGCCCCAAAACCGAGGGACATGACCGGCGCTCGACCGGATAGCCCCAGTCAAGCGGACCTGGATTCCCTTTTCCATCCCACGTATTACCTCGTGATTCCAATGTACATTATTCAATTGTAATTTAAACACATTCTTACAACCTGGAATTAAATTCTAGATTTCTGTCATGACCCACATGTGGTACAATACTTAAAAAATATACATAACATACAGGTTCACTTTATGTGGTCTACAAGTTATACTGCCCAAAATACATATGTACATAACCCACATTTCCTGTCTACGGAGCCTCTAAGAGTACAAAGGAGTTATATAATACTTGCCGGTAACAAGGCTCCAGCTATACCCTACACAAATACCAAAATGAAAGTTCGGGAGAATAGGTGTCATGAACCACACAAGGCCCTGCGAGGAAAGGGGCTCACCAAAACAGTTGATGGGGCGCAGAGGAGGCACTACTGTTGGTGGGCTGGAGTACCTGCTATAGAACCACCTACAATCATCACAAGAATATAGCGCCCCCGGCAAAAGAGATGTCAGTACATTTGAATTGTACTGGTATGTATGAAAATTCTTTACTCTAAGTAAACTCAACAATGCACAGGCAAGAGACAGACAGAGAGTCACACAATCACTGCACAACGATATAGAAAGAAACACAATGAAAGTTCCACAATTCTCACTTCATCAAAATCACAATCACAATTCCACCCTTATCCCTTCTCAACATTCAACCCTTATTTCTTCTGTTGCGGCGCGCAACCCAATCCCACCTGACAATCACAATCATTTCTTATGTTTCTGTTGCGGCGTGCAACCCGATCCCACCGGACAATCACATCTCACCCTTATCACTTCTCACATATCACCCTTATCCCTCTTGTTGCGGCGCGCAAACCGATCCCACCAGGCAATCATATTTCAAATCAACAATGACAGTTCACAATTCAATCACAGAAAATTTCAGCAATAGGAATATAGCTTGTTTACAACCCACAATATGTATAAAACAAAATCATTCCACAATAAACCTTACCAAAAAGTGAAACATATACGATATTTCCACAGCCGTTTAGTTCAATTACATCACACCACAACTCCTTTTCGTTACTTGTTACACAGTCTTTAGCATATACATTCATACTCTTGGATTTATTAACCTACTAGCATCATTTCACATAGCATGGTAGTGTGGTGATCAACTAAAGACAGACAAGGAATACACTTCACGCTTCAACACAATTTGAACAACCATTAGCACATATTCACACCAATACACATACAGTATGCTCGGACACCACAAAGCGATTTTACAAAGATTAAAGTTAGCCATACATACCTGGAGTCGAGTTTCCCTTTTTAATTTCTATCACAATTCACCGAACCGTCTAGCACCATCAATCTAGTTCACAATGAGACACATTTACCTTAGAATTAGGAATCTCGAATTCATTTGAGCATTTTATCAAACACCATGTGGTCCCTTAGCTTAACTAAAACCCATTTTAGTGAAAGATTACTCTAAGTAGCTTCCTTTTATTCACATGCATGCAAGCCTTATCTTTTAATCTCAAGAACCAACTTATGTGTGCTTCATTCTAACTATAATTTGAGAATTAAAGGGAAATGGGGTGGGGACTTACCTCTTAGAGTGAAGAAGATGAAGATTACTTGATAATTTACGGGCCTCATTGATGTTTGAAGAATCAATTTGGGGAAGATGGGGACTTCTCTCTCAAGAACTCTCTTTTTCTTCTCTCTATCTTGTTTAGAATCCAGTTAAAATGAAAGAGGGTAGGGGTTAAATGAAGCTGGGGTCGGGTATAAAAGTTTGAAAAATTAAAAGCCCGTATCAAATATGCGGTCAGGAATGTGATCGCATTCCTGACATGCGGTCCGCAGAGCTGACCACAGAATGGCCCCAGGTGTGCCAAATTTGGAAACAATCTGCCCAGGTATGCGACCACTATGCGGTCCGCATACTCGTTATGCGATCGCATAGTGCGCCGCATAACACCCCTCCCAAAAATCAAAGGCAATAATGCGACAGCTAAGCGTTCCGCATACACATTATGCGATCGCATAGTGCGTCGATAACACCCAATTTCTGGAAACTTTAATTCTTCAACTCCCAGGGTACTTTTTGTTCAAATTAGGTCCGTTTTAGGAATTTCCACAGTAAAAACAACTCGGGGACTCGCTCGGGCATTATTCTAAGCAAAAAGTTTTTATGGGTCTTTACATCCTCCCCCCCTTAAAAGCATTCGTCCTCGAATGAGGATTTGGAAATCAATTAGTTTGAAAGCATGATATGAAATTTCCAGATTTTTTTTTACAAACTCTGATTATGTTAGAAACATTTTGCCAGAGTTTCCTTTGTAATTAGGCCTATCTACCTATCAGAGAGCCCTCGAATCACATTTCCAAGCACTATTACACAGTTTTAACCATTCAATAGCTCACACACCAAGTTGTTACCTCAACAATTTTCAAGTATTTGGTCACTTGATCAACTACACATAACTCATTCTCCTTACCTCACAATTGCACATGATTCAATCAGGGTGACATATTTGCACATAACTTTGGGCCATTTCAGTGCGCGTCATACAGTTCAATCACCTGAATAGATCATAGACAATTCAATTAACCATTACCAATCTACACTACCATTAATTAGCACATTTGTTTCACAAAACGTTTATTTGCTTTAAAAGGGGTCACATATTTTTCAAGTAAGGACAACACAAACAACTGTGGTATACATAGAAAAGTTACAACAACAAGGCATTTTAGGGGAAAACAAGATAGGGTCCCTTCTTATGCAACATTAACCACAACTTACAATTGCCTAGGAATAGGAACACGCACGATTCACTACTAGACTCATTCAAACAATTGGGGGGTACTGTTCTTTCATTTCCTTCTCTGCTTCCCATATAGCTTCTTCGACTTGCTGACTTCGCCAAAACACTTTGATTGAAGCAATTTCCTTATTTCTCAATTTACGAACTTGCCTATCAAGAACAACAACCGGAACCTCTTCATATGATAGCTCTTCATTTACCTCAATGGTTTCGACTGGCACGATGGTGGATGGATCTCCAATTACCTTCTTCAACATGGACACGTGGAACACCGGGTGTACTTATGACAACTCAGGGGGCAATTCCAACCTATAAGCTACTTGCCCTATCCTTTGAGCAATCTGATACGACCCGATGTACCTTGGGGCTAAATTTCCCTTTCTTCCCAAACCTCATCACTCCCTTCATGGGAGAAACCTTCAAGAACACCCAATCATCTACATGGAATTCTAATTCTCTCCGGCGAACATCGGCGTAAGATTTCTGGAGACTTTGAGCAGTTTTCATCCTTTCCTGAATGACTCTAACTTTCTACATAGCTGGGTGCACAAGATCTGGTCCTAACAATTCTGCTTCACCAACCTCGAACCATCCAATCAGAGATCTAAACCTCCTTCCATACAATGCCTCAAACGGGGCCATTCGGATACTATCATGGAAGCTGTTATTATAAGAAAACTAGACAAGCGGCAATTGATCATCCCAATTACCCTTGACGTCTAAAACACAAGCCAGTAGCATATCTTCAAGCGTCTTAATAGTCCACTCTGCCTGACTGTCAGTCTGTGGATGGAAAGTCGTGCTGAGATTTACCTGAGTACCCAAACCTTGCTGAAATTTCCGCCAAAAATTAGCTGTGAACTAGGCCTCTCGATTTGAGATAATAGAAGCTGGAGTTCCATGAGGTATAACTATCTCCTTGATGTACAATTGAGCATACTGTTCCGCTGTGTCGGTGGACTTGACTGGCAAAAAGTGAGTTGATTTCGTGAGTACATCCACTATCACCCAAATCGAGTTGAACTTGCGCTGAGTGCGAGGTAACCCTACCACGAAATCCATATTAATCATTTCCCACTTCCACATTGGTATTTCCACAAGATGGGTTAACCCACCGGGCCTCTGATGCTCGGCCTTCACCTGTTGACAATTTGAACATTTGGATACAAGGTCCGCCACATCCCTCTTCATACCGCTCCACCAATAAATTTCCCGGAGATCATGATACATTTTCATAGAACCTGGATGCACGGAATACCTGGAATTGTGTGCCTCCACCATTACCCTTTCCCGAAGACCATCCACATCGGGAACACACAGCTTACCCTGACATCGCAATACACCATCATTGTTGCCGAGTGAAAATGCTGAATTCTGGCCATTCAAAACTGCCTCCCTCAGCTGCGCCAATGCTGGATCAATAAACTACGTTTCCTTGACTTCCGCTACAAGTGACGATTCTGCTCCATTATGCACCGCGACATTCCCTTTGTTTGAGGTCGAGAGACTAACCCCCATACTGGCCAATTGGTAAACCTCCCAAGCCAAAGGCCTCTGATCCGCTTCCAAATGAGTCAAACTGCCCATAGACTTCCGATTGAGAGCGTCGGCCACCACATTCGCCTTTCCTGGATGGTACAAGATGTTCATATCATAATCCTTAAGCAATTCTAACCACCTCCGCTGCCTTAGATTCAGTTCCTTCTGCTTGAATAAATACTGAAGACTCTTGTGGTCTGAGAACACGTCCACGTGGACTCCATAAAGATAATGCCGCCAAAATTTTAATGCAAACACCACTGCCGCGAGCTCCAAATCATGCGTCGGATAATTCTTCTCGTGATTCTTGAGTTGCCTTGAAGCATACGCTATAACCTTCCCATGTTGCATCAACACACACCCCAAACCAACCCTTGAAGCATCACAATAAACCACAAATCCCTCTATACCTTCTGGCAAGGTCAATGCTGGTGCCGAAGTCAATCTCAACTTCAGTTCCTGAAAACTTTTCTCACAAGCGTCGGACCACTGGAACTTCACCGCTTTCTGCCTTAATTTAGTCAATGGGGAGGCGAGGGTAGAGAATCCCTCCACAAACCTCCGATAATACCCAGCTAGACCCAAGAAACTGCGAATCTCTGTCGGGGTCGTTGGTCTAGGCCAATCTTTCATTGCCGCGATCTTCTGGGATCAACCTGAATCCCTTATCTGGAAACAACATGACCCAGAAACGGGACTGATTCTAGCCAAAACTCACATTTCGAAAATTTAGCATACAACTGGTGATGATGAAGAGTCTGCAGGACTGCCCTGAGGTGATTAGCATGATCTTCCCGACTCCGCGAGTAGACAAGGATGTCATCAATAAAAACAATCACGAAGGAGTCTAGAAATGGCTTGAAAACCCGATTCATAAGATCCATGAAAGCTGCTGGAGCATTGGTCAGCCCAAAGGACATTACCAAAAATTCAAAAGGACCATAACGACTCCTGAAGGA